>JAECUM010000718.1:0-130601 GCA_016617855.1 Megalonaias nervosa
TCAATAGATGGAATGGATAATATTTTATTGACCAGACAAAAGCTGGGTCAGTTAGAATTAACTGCAGAAACTGAAAGTGATAAACTGTACAGGCATGTTGCATGCTGCATTGATGCTAAAACTATCAGAACATCCAAAACCTAAAATATAACAATTATAAAAGTGCGAAAGGTTGGGTCTCAATTGTATTCCATAAAGAATCGTACTTTAAGTTGGTTCGTTCTTCGCTCTTTTTGTCGGGAGAACATTAATATTGATATTTAGAAAATTAATTATGTTTCCCAAAATATAATTAATGTTTACTATTTTTAGATTAGGTTGGAGAAAATTAACAACAAATCTGCAGCATATTTAACATGTTAAGTTTGACTTTCATAGCGATTTAAATGAACATTATTGTCAATTTCATGGTCATGCAATATTCATTTTATAGGATATATCTCGTCTATTACCCATTATTTTGTGGCGACATAATATGATATTTTTTTGTCTAGCCCTTAAGCCCCCGCTGTTCTGTATTATCGTTTTTGAATTTAAAAAAAAAGAGCCACACGTGTATGTTTTTGTTTAAGAAGCTTCACGTGAAAGTCGTGTATAGACATACATGCACCACCATTATACACGTGCCGTGCGATGGTCATTGAATTCATAAATTATGTACAAAATCAACTTCAAAATGCCTGAAAAGCAAACTGTGAACAGTCAAACTTCAGATGTTCAAGATAACACTTGTATTGTTTAGTGATTAAAATAAACTTATATAAGTATCAGAATTAAACATATATCCGTCTTTCTTGTTTAAACATGACCGACCCCGATGCTGACCACTGATTCCTAACTCATTTTCCAGAAATATCAGCAAAAGAACAAAGATGGATAAATATTCAAAATGGTGATAATGCGTTTTAGATGGTCAATATTTCCTGCATTATGTGCAGCAAAATGTAATGCATTGAGGATAACAAAATAAAATAAACCATGTTGATAAAACAAACTTTGGATATATTAAATTCTCAGTTTCACTACATGATATCGATAATTTTGAAAACATTAATGATTAAATATCTATCAATGTTTATTGTTGGATTGAATTCTTGTATCCATTTAGAATATCTGAAGAAAATAACAATTATAAAATTTATTTAAGTTTAATATCAGGCAATAAAAGAGTCATTACGCGAGAACTAATAATATTTCTAGATTAATATGTGGTAGCAAGCAGAGCTAAAAAGCATATATGTAGATGTTAGCGTATTTTCAGTAATCAGAATTGTTTTTAAAAACATGTTATTGATTTTGTGGGCATAGAATCAAAATGTCAAAAAACAGTATTGCCGGATAAAGAAAATGGTATCCTTAAATGTGAAAATTATAAAAGTCAGATTAAGACCCCTGTTATAATTCAAGCTGATTAAGAAAAATTAAATCAAAAAGTGTTTGTAAAATAAAAAGGTGGTGGGAGCACTGAACAAATTACATATCAGACACCATGTGACTACTCATACATTACTATACAATGTGATGAAAAAGTTATGAATACAAAATTATATGGAGAGGAAAATCCTGTTTTACACTTCCTGGAAAAATAAGATTATGATGTGAAAAGCATTCAACGTGTTTTCAAAGATGCAGCTAAAATTAACACCACGGATGACGACAAAACCATCTTTGAAAATGCAACGGATTGCCACGACATGAAATTAGTTGAATAGTTTGCAGATCATTGTCATATTATTGGCAAATTCACGGGTAATTCATACAATGGCTATAAATGACAAATTAAAAATATCTCCACACCAAATACCACGGAAGAATAAATATACACGTTCTTTTGTATCAATACTATCCAAATGGACAATTTAAATTTATCGATTCTTTACAATTTCTAAATAGCAGTTTTGGTAACATACAATCTAATCCATCTAAAGATGACTTTAAAACTATTCAGTTTACTGATCAAGATAAAACTGGGCTTTTACCCCCAAAAATGTGTTTCAGCAAATGATTATATTGATATTTCGAAAAAAAATTAATGATACCAAACTATCAGTAAAAAAAATGCCACTCCTTATTAAATCAATCTGAAATAACAGATGAAGGTTATGCCCATCCCCAAAAATATGGGAGACATTTAAATTGAAGAACTTGGCAGAATACCATGATCTATATTTAAAAATTGACGTTTACTTGCTAATTTAGAAAAAAATTAGCTGAAGCTAGTAATATTTCATTGGTTTTAGAAATATTAAAACTAGACATAACAAATTTAAAAATAAAAATCAACGAGATTCCAATCGTTTCTGCTTCTGGTAAAATGAACATTTTAGTGAGGAGTTGCGTTCCAGCCATAAATTACAGGTAGATTGATAAACCTGTCGTGATTGACCTAGTTTTACCTAATCCCATAACTACTACGTCACGCCCATGGTGGACGTGACATGTTTACTTTACCTCTGGAAACGTACAAGATCAAGGTTGCTCTGAGCGGTTCAGACGAGTTCCAATTTGAAAGCTCCTTATAATCCGTCTATATGATTCAGACTAAGCACTAATGTAATAAAAGCAAAGGTACACCAAATCGTTTGTGTCTAACATTGAACTTGCATAGGCCTTCGGACTCAAAGAATGGGGAAATAAGATTATAAAGAAATAAGATTATAAATTATAAACTTTCATTTTAAACAGGTGTGAAATACCAGCCAAAAAATAATAATCACTTGTGTTTGCAGCGTCCTAGACTTTTATTTAGAATTGTTATGAGATGGATTGGACTGACCTCCTGGGTCGATATATGTGTCATTACAAAAAGAAATTGTTTTTCTTGTTTATTTACATTATGTCATGAATCAGTTGCGGTAATGAACAGATTAGTTCTGTATAATACAATTGTCATTTTAACTGTGTCCCCAATGTTGGTTGAGAAATAAGTGAACGAATTAAATTTCTTAAGGAAAACCCCTATATCGAATGACATTTGAGTAGCATTTTCCAGGCAATATTCCTTAGGATAGTCTAGGTCAGACATTCACTCTGTTATCATGTCGATTGGGTAAAACACGCATGGAGGAACTGTGAAGCAGCGCTGAAGTAATCATAGTTCCAATTGTGTTTTCACATTTCACAACTCTCAAGATATTTAGTAACAGTAATGCATTTTTAGTACACTAGATTTGGTTTTGTGTTTCATGGCAAAGCAGCACAGGAAGGTTATTTAGTGGTGAGGCGATTGGAGTAAAGTGCCTTGCCCAAATACACACAACAGTGACCAACACAGGATGATACAGGAGTAGGATTCTAATGTGTACCTCTTTAGTCACAAGCCTGGCATATGAATCACAGGTATTCTTATCGTTGCTTACAATGTAACTATCAGTCATACATAATAGTATAAAATAATACAAGGGAGGACACCTCTCCTCTCCTTTCCTGCGTGACCTATTTAAGAATCAATGCTGATATTTTAAGCTGCAATATGCGTAGCGTAATAATTTTAGCTCAGGCATTCAACTTTGTATGCCTATTAAAAAGTTTGGCTTACTATCATACCTTTAAGGAATGCCAGACCATTTTCCCACACTACTGTTTGACATGGCCATGATCATGCCTGCTTAATATGCAGTTAGAACATTGGCCAGCTGAAAATAAGTTATAAATAAATACAGGACGCCATTTTCTTTTAACCAATGAGAGGACAGTATTTCACTCAGCGGGATTTCACTTGCATATTAAGTTGGTGCAATCATGGCCATATTGAGTACTTAAAAGGAGAAAGAGAAATCAGTGTATATTGTTGGATATGAAGCAAGTGCAATGAATGATTGCTGTGGACAGTGAGGAAAATAGCAGTTTCTCCTTCGAATACCTTTCCCAATCACATTACATAAGGGATATTAGCCTGCTACATCGCAAATCCAGCCCTACTAAAAGATGGTAATTGTCTTTTCATGTCTATTTCCAATAGACAAAGGGCAATAACTCTTGGCCTTTACCTCTCCTTGGCACCAACAGGTTTCACTAGATTTTAACTTTGCTACTGTACTGATCACATCGTACAGTTTATCATCTGATAATCCAAGGCATGTTTGTATTTTAATGGAATGATCCAGTGTTCCTTTTAGATCTGTTGTGTGGATTAATCATTCTGCTGCAGGGTGTATGATTTCTTTTTTCAGTTTCTGCCAAATTTGAGTGAGTTTGTCACCTTTAGCGACTTTGTCCTTTTAAGACCACATCACACTATGCTATCATTGACCTATGCAAGGTCATTATAAGTTAGCATGATTGACTTTTTTCATTTGCTTCGTTTGTAATGGAGTTGGTTTTAGCACGTTATTAACATGATGCATTGCTAATTTACGCTTTGTTTTTCCCTTCTTGTGTAGTTTCAGTAGAATGGTCAAGTAAATACTTGAAATGCGTAAGTTCAAAGCATAGTCTATAAGTTTCAAATGCAACACTATCTTTTTTCATTCCTTCATTAGTAATAGGGAATATATTTATATTAACAAGTTAGTAACTTGATGAATTACTAATCTATGCTTTGCTTTCTCTTTTTGTGTTACAACTCTGGTGGCCTAAGTGGCTAGAGCATCCGCCGCGAATGCGGGAGGTGATGGGTTCGATCCCTGACCGAGTCATACCAGAGACTTATAAAAATGGTACGAAAACTGCCTTGCTTGGCACTCAGTATTAAGAGGTTAGTGTTAGGACTGGTTGGTGTGTCAGGATAATGTGAATGGGTGGGACATGTTGCTGCATGTCTGCGGCATGATGCCCCAGTGCTAGACATCACTATAAACCACCATTCTGCAGACATCGTAGTAATATGACTAAATAAATTTTAAAGCTACATTAAAAATCCCAAATACACTTAAACATTCTCTTATGTCATTTCAGCAGAATGTCACTTGAATGCTATATATGCAACTTCAGAGCATGGAAGTCTATTTGGACTCTTATTTTGTTTATACTAAGTATACACCATTGCTGATGTGGAGCATATGAATACATGGTCAGAGGAAGTCCAGTATATTGTATTAGCTAGTTAGTCATGTATTGATTTACTGATCTATGCTATTAGGTATTTAGTAACTTACTGATTTGCTAATTTGTGCTTTGTTTTCTCTTTGTGTTGTCTCATTGAAATGTTTACTAAATGCATGAAATGCATGTTCAGAACAATTGTCCATTCGGCATTGAAGAGAAGGAAAGATGGAATAAGTCAAGGAACACAACCTATGGCTCATTGTTGGTGATACTGACTCATTAGGGAACATTCCCCAATTTTAGGCATCCCAGTTGGTGTAAGTCAGGGCACATGGGATTCATACTGGATCAATTGGATCCACCTCCTTATACCACTGCACCATTACTGGCCATCACCAGCCGTCCAGCCATCACTGACCATCCAGTATAGGAGACCTTTGAGAAGACCATCCAGCCATCTGGTTTGTTGCTTGCATTTATGACTCATTGGGGGAGTGTTTCCCAATTTTAGGCAGCCTAGTGGGCATAAGTCCCCTCTCTTGTCCGAGCATGGGGTTTGCACTGGATACATTAATAAAACTGCACTGTTGCTGGCCATCCAGACATCACTGGCTGTCTGGACATTCCAACAATGGGACCTTTCTGTTGAATCAGGATCCTAGCGACAGATCCGTCCATCTAACTGTACCATCAGTAATATGCCATTCTTTGATGAAGATTTCAGTGAGAAATTTTCCGTCCAGCCAGGCCCTTGGAGCGGCTGGTACCGGAGTAAGCCGGACCATCTTCTATACTGCCAGCTGCCATGACGACCATTTGCAAGGCAAACTGGCAGTCAGAGCAGTGCTAGGCTTCCATATGTTCACTGCTTGTCCAGGGAGAGCTAGTGTTGTTTTCATAGGGATGGAATTGAATCTAGATAGTACAGAGCTGCAAGTAGACCCAGATTGGGCCTTGATGCACAGTGAATGTGACGGAACTCCTTCATATCCACCATCCTTCACAACATGCTCAGATCTGACCATGGAATGGACTTAAATAATAGCTTTCAAGCCGCTGTCAAGGATATTTATAGGGTGTTGGCTCTTTCAGAATGCCCTCCACCCCTACTGCTACTCTAAATAATCGGTAGATCTTGATGAGGAGGAAGAGACACCATCCTTCTGTTTCCTTCCCCAATCAGATATACTTTAAGGCAACAGATGCCTTAAGTACTGATCTCCTGGCACTTGACAAGAATATAGCAGCTGTCCATATGTCTCCTTGTCTGTTATAAGGCAGACAATATACCCCGTCAGAGCTGGTTAGGGATGTCGTTGCACCTTCTTCATTGTTGGATTTGGCCTCATTGGCATCTTTCAGACTCAGTGGAGAAACCTGGCAATAGCCACGCTTGGAAAGCGATGGCCAGGATTGCCAGGGTCATTAACCAGGGCTGCTTACCATACCATGGCCAATACTTTGATGGGTTTGGCGAATTTATTCCTGATACAGCATATCACATATCTGCGATCCATGTCACTCAAACCTTGTCATACCCTCCCTTTCTGGATGACCCTTTTCGGGTCACCATTGCTTTGGAGGAGGAATACAGGAGGTTTGGAGGCAGGTGGCTCAGGAACTGCCTTTCCACCTTGCTGCTCAACCTGCATGGGTGTTTTGAACTACTCAGCCCCAGCCAGTGTGCAGGGATGTTAAGCAGCCTCAGGACATGGGATCTTATCAGTCACATGTGCACCAAAATCGATACTGAGGAAACAGTTGTACAGAGGCAGTAAGAAACCTAATTTTGAGCTCAGAACAGGGTGTGGGTTTGATCCAGGTCATTTGGAGGGGTTTTGGGTTTTGTTCATCAACAACCCCCTGCCTCGTCCTATCCCCTCTTCATGGATGCACTGTCAGATCGGGTGAAGGATGCCTGTCTACAAAAGAAGATATTGTTGCTCATCAAAAAAACCTAAAAAACCCCAGGCTTTGGAGCTTGTGCAAAGACCACATTTGCGGGTGTTTTATTTAAGGCTGTTTCTTTTTCGGATTGTAAACAGCAAATTGAGACCCATCATGAACTTGAGTTGCCCCAACCAATTCATTGCGCCCGCAAACTTCAAGATGGACATGGCAGGTTCAATCCACTTCTCTGTTCGATGGGACAAGTATGCCATCAGTCTCGATCTGACTGACAAACACTTGCACATCCCTATCCACCCTGTGTCATGAACAGTTTTCTCCAATTTGCTACTGCAACATATTTGATCAGTTCAGAGTTTTCCCTTTTGCCTCACTATAAGCCCTTGGGCATTTGCTGATTTATTGATTACATCGTCACCCTGTTCTGATCGCTGTCATCTACAATGACAGCAGCATACCTGGACAACATCCTTTAGAAACATATGGTAAGTTCTATTCTACCCCAAGGCAGGAATGATCTCCTCTCTCTTTTAGACCATCCAGGCTCTCTAGCGAACTGGAAAAAGGCAGACCTCTGTCCATTCCAAAGTTGCATTTTTATTTGGATATGGAATTATTAATAAACTAGAATCTGGTGTGACTTCATTATGTTCACATAAACAGAATCGTCAAACTAGTTAAGTCCGTTTCCAATAGGTCTTGGGATTTCAGAAAGAGAATTTGTGCAGCTCCTTGGTTTATTCAATGTGGCAGTGAACTTGATCCTGTTCAGCTGTCTTTTTTATGCAGACATTGTGAGCATAACAACACCCCTTTTCAAGACCCCATGATGAAAATGTCATGATCACACCCAAGATTTTGGTCATTCCAGCATCAATGGTGAAATCCAGGTTATCATGACCATGCAGTTCCCGCTGGAGAAGCCCCAAATGGAAATAATGGTATATACTGATGCCAGTTTACATGGTTTGGATGCCCATCTGATGCCAGTATTCACTACCGTCAGCATCAGGGGGACACCCTATACACACCAGCATCCTAAAAATGAAGGCTGTCAGCAACACCTTTCACTTCTGAAACTGAAAAGATCGATTGTCAGGCAAATTAGTTCTCATTAGGTCCGACAACCCTGTTGTGGTGACCTATCTACTCAGACAGGGAGGCACCAAATCACCCAACCTGTGTGTTCTGATTGACAGTATTTTTTTTTGATGCAATAATCTCCATATCAACAAATCTGACACATTCCTAGCAGACTCAATGTCTTGGCTGACACTCTGTCCAGGAGAGGTCATGTCCTTCACACAGAATGCTCTCTCCATTAATCAGTCTTCACTTGGATTTGCGCACTTTGGGGGCGTCCGATGATCAGCCTCTTTATGACTAGGTGGAATCACAAGTTCACACCGTTGTCCCTCCAGTTCCAGACCCAAAAACTTCAACCATGGATGCATTTTCAATCATTTGGGAGGGGTTGTAGGCATTGGCCTCCCCTCCCACAGTGCCAGTACCAAAAATAATCCTGAAATTACGGGGTCAGAATGGTAAGATGTATCTGATAACCGCTCTCAGATAGGACAAGTCCTCAAGATAGATGTGCCCAGCAAGATTCTGGCCAACCCAGATTTTCTCCAGCAACCATGGTCATAAGTGGTCCTTCCCTGGCTGAACCATTCTCTTCTTCTGCATGCTTGGTTTTATCAGGACAGCCTTGCAGGACAATTAAAACCTTTGATTGTGGAAAGAACCTCGAGAGGAAGAAGGCCTGTCCACTCTGAAGGCTTATGAGGGCAAGCAGCATGTTTTCAGGGACTGGTGCCATACCAGCAACATCCTCCCTTTGCATGCCTCAATCCCTTGACTGGCCAGCTTTTTTCTCAGGCTCTTTAAGGAGAAACATTTGGCCCCAAGCTCTATCAAAGGCTGCCACCCCATGATATTGGACATATTCTGGCATCATGGCAGAAATGATTTTGGGCATGATATTGGACTATCTGATCTTTTAAACCATTTTGGTCTCAATCGACCAAAATCTCTCACTCTGTTTCTGAATGGAACCAATCCTGGGCTTTAATATGGCTCAGTTTGAATCTATTGGAACCTCAATCCCACACTTTGCTAAAGTCACTATCATATAAGTCATGTTTCCTGATAGGTTTAGCTTTCGCATGCAGGATAAGCGAGCTGCATGTCCTTCATGTCAGCCCGAGATCTCTTCAGTTCAGAATGGAGGGTTTGGTGGTTCTCTTGACAAAACCAGGTTTTGTAACCCCAAATAGGTTGCCATCAGTCAGTTAGCAAAGAGTCATGACTCTTGCTTTCTTCCATAGACAGGCCAAAAACAGCAGCCATGCAAGATCCTGTTTGCACTCGCAAGCAGGAACACAGGATATCAGCCCTCAAGTCTTGCTTCATGGCTTAAGTGAACTATATGCTTGGCATACTCTGATGTCTCAACAGATCAGAACTGCCTCATGATGATTACTGCTCAGAAGCTTTCAACCATGTCTGTGAGCCTTGTGTTTGAACACAACTTTTCAGTCTGAGATATAATAGAAGCTGCTGGCTGGCATGCAGAGTCAACCTTCTTGAGCCTTCATCTCAGAACATTGCAGAGGCAAACCTTGATTCTGGTAGGTCTTGTGGCAGCAGCACAGATGGCCACCAGACCCATCTAAAATGATCAACACAGCCTGTTGGCTTTGCTGGATTTGCCAGTGAAATTTTATAGGTAAGAAGATTTCAATCTTCATCATCTCAATCATAGATAAGGGTCACAGATCAAGTTACCCCAGGCTGTGTTGCTTATGTAGTTAGGAAAATGGGTTATCATTCACATGGGGAATCCAGCTATTCTTCCTTAGAAGGATACCTGAGGTAGAGGTTGGATGCTCAGCATCCTCTCCTCCAGTTACTTATTCTTCCAGTGTAATGTGATTGGGGAACATATTTGAAGGAGAAAGAAAACTTTCAAGTAAATTATGTTTCTCCAAGAATACTTAGCCAATCACATTACTTAAAAATCCTCCCAGCCACTCCACCATGCGAGCATCCTTGTTAGTATTTCACACAGCTACAAACGATCGACACCTGGCGGTGCCAAGGGGAGGTAATGGGCAAGAGTTATTGCCCTTTTTCCATTGGAAATGGGCAGTGTTACAAATATGTAATTTAATTACTTGTGTGTTAGTTTTAAATTCTTTTTTTTTATTTTATTTTTGTTTCATTACATTTTATTGTTATGATAATTTTCATTGGATTTGAATCTCTTTTTTGGAAAATTCACTTGACCCGATTAGAGTGTACTGTTACTTCAGCACTATTTTTAGCTCATAGATTTCGTAAACACTAAGTGGAAATGATTGGCTATTACCAAAGTCATTTTCGGCCCACGTGTTAGCTGAGTTGTAAACAGCCTTTCTTTTTTATTTTATTTTCAGTGTGGGAATCTGAATCTTAGATGGAGCTATTCTAGCTACGTGTTAAATGGCATTTTTTTTTATTGCGCTGTTCAAATTAGAAATCACGTAGCCTGTCACGTGAGCCACCATGTGATCTAAAATCGAGGCTTAAAACAGCCAATTGGTAGTAGATTAGTCCAGTCATATGTCTACACCTTGACGGTACAAGGTGTTTATATTGTTGAAGCCAGATTGTTTTTGAAGTTCATCAGTTTTTTTGGGGATTTAATAATTTATTCTCTAGAAAACTAAACAAGTGCATCATATTTATAAAAGTTCTGGGAGAAAGATATTCAGTGGAAATTTATTCTGGAATTCTAAACGGAAACATTAAAAACTGATTCAATTCAGGATCTGTTACCATCAGTACAGACATCATCTGACATCATCGCCTCCATATTAGAATTTCATTGAGATTCGAACTCAGATTCAATTAGAACTGTTTAGTGATAGGACTTGTATTATTCAATCTTAGGATTAAATTTTGGATTATATTCACAAACTGTAAGTCCTATTTGCAATTTTTACATTGTTTTCTAGGGAAATAAATTATTTTGTTAAAATATTGTTACGAATATGTAATTAAATTGCTTGTGTGTTAGTTTTAAAATTCTTTTTTATTTTATTTTTGTTTCATTACATTTTATTGTAATGATAATTTTCATTGGATTTGAATCTCTTTTCCGAAAATTGGCTTGACCCGATTAGATCTTAACGTTAATTCAGCACTATTTTTAGCTCACAGTTTTTGTAAACATCGAGTGATAATGATTGGCTATTGCCAAGGTCATTTCAGCCTGCATTGTTAGCTGAACTGTAGACAGTCTTTTTTTTAAATATATTTTCAGTGTAAGAATTTGGTTCTTAGATAAGGCTATTCTTGCATACGTGATAAACGGCATTTTATTTTATTGCGATGTTCAAATTAGTAAATCATGTAGCCTATCACATGGAGTACCATGTGATATAAAATCAAGGCTTAAAACAGCCATTTTCTACTAGATCTAGTCAGAGTCGTTCTTAACACCTTGAGGGAACAAGGTATTTCTAATTGTTGTTGCCAGTTTGATTTTCATTTGTTTTTGGAATTTAATAATTTATTCTCTAGAAAACTAAACAAGTGTACTTTTTTATAAACAGTTCTGGGAGAAAGAAATTCAATGGAAATGTATTCTGGAGTTCTATACGGAAACATAAACTGTGATTCAATTGAGGATCTGTTACCACCAGTACAACGGTCTCATCTGACGTCATCGCCTCCATATTGGAATTTCATCGAGAGTCGAACCTGGATTTTATTAGAACTGTTTAGTGTTAGGACTTGTATTTTTCAGTTTTAGGATTAAATTTTGGATTATATTCACAAACCATAAGTCCTATTTCCAATTTTTACATTGTTTTCTAGGGAAATAAATTATTTTGTTAAAATATACAAAGCTTGTTGGCTTCACTCTTTTCTCTTGTTATTTTTGTATGAGCCTACACGTAACAGCAGGAAAAGAGAAATTTCATCTTTTAGTAGTGCTGGATTCATGAGGTAGTAGGCTAATATTCCTAACATAATGTGATTGTGTAAGTATTCTCCGAGAAACATAATTTACATAAAAATTAACTTTCTTTAGGATATCCACCATTGCATAGAAATCTTCTGAGTTGATTAGAACTGTTGTCCTTGCTGATCCATATGTACTTCTAGATCATACGTCATTTAGCATAGGCTAATAATCCACTTGAATCATTAAGGACCCATTAAGTTTAAAGCACTAAATCAGATATCAGATACTGAATGGAATCACACAATTATTAGAACTATACTTTTCAGAAAGCAAACAAAAATTGTAACATTACTGTTCATTTCAGTAAAACAGTAGAGTTGTATCTTTCACAGATTGACTTTCCCCATGCCAGTAAAGCATGTTGGCACCTCAGTGACTCACATGCCAGATAGATGCGTGCCACTATGCCTTGATTAAGCCGTTATACTTAGAAAATCATCATCAAACATATTAGATCTGTGGATTTTTTTTGCTATTCACAAAATTTTGGTGGTGGTATTGGGAATTGCGTAAAGAACTTGAAATTTGTAGACTTGTAAACTCGGAGAAAGAATGAACTATTTATGGAAGAGATTGCTTTCCCCATACCTGTCCATGAAGATCATTATTAATTTAGTGCCACCGTTCCTTCGATTTATGCTCTGAAAGGTTGTGTACAGTTGTTGAAAATACACTTTGTGCAGTTGCCATAATCAGCCATAGAAAGTTGCTCCATGTAGAATGATAATTAGGTGTAGTGCGAGTAAGTGTATTCAGTTTTGACATCAGTAATATGTGCGCTTTCAACTGTCAAAGATGTGTATTGAAAAATGAAGCATTATGTTATATCCTAATGGCATCTTTGTAGAGGAAGATTTAGTTTCCTTAAATATAGAAAATATTCACAACTAATAGATCATTGTTTTTGCTGTATTAGTAGTGCTACAGAATATGTTTACATACTGCTTTTGCCTTATTAAAGGAGATTGGTTAAATAGAAAATTGGTTAAGAAAAACTACATTTTCAGGGTTCTCCATAGATCTAAAAACTACATTGCCATTACTAATTTTTTAGATAAGCATATTTCTTTTTACTTACATGTGTATATTTAGTATATTAAACAGATAAAGGATTTTTTTACACTTTATTATATTTTTAAATTGTCAAAATTTTCAAATCATTTTAAGTGCAAAATATGCTATTACAATTATGAGAGTTGTATATGAATTAAATATCTGATTTCTCTATCATAACCAATTCAGTCTGATATTGATCAAACTAATGCATCGGACAGCATGAACAAGGCATGTTCAGAGGGTTAGAACGATCATCACTCGTTTCTGAGACTGAGATGAAAAAAAGCTTCTTTGAGCCATTGTGATTTAACAGTTCACAATGCCTCTAATATAAGAAAACTTATTCCATCTCCTTATCCAATCTCAAGTAATTCCAAAGCACAAAATACATCACTTAGTGTAATATCTGTTAAATTTTTGCAGAATGATACATTAATAAAACACCCAAATTATTAAACATTTTACCGATTGAAGCAAAATTGGCAGTAAAGCACAACTAAAGTTTGTACACTTTACTTTTAGAACTGACATGTTTTCCACAGCTTTGTCTAATTAATTATAATTTGATGGGCAATCAAACAAACACTGATATTTGAGCAATAGTGAATCCAGTCATCAAGTCATAATTGATTTCCACTTCCTTCGTCATAAATGTCAACTATAGTGTCAAATCAATATGACCTTGTTTCATTGTGCACACCTAAGCATGACATCAATGACCTGTTAGCTCTGCCCATTTCATATTGATGTTACTTAGGTGCAGTATTTTTTGCTAATAAGGAGTAATGAGTATACAGTACATTTGTTATGGGAACCTACACTCAGTGAAAAATTATGCCAGAGGTGAATTAAGGCAAATTAAGACTATGTTCCAGTTGAAATCAATATGCATCATAAAAATGCACATGTTGGAATTTCCATGCATCAGAAATAGGTAACATTTAAATTTCATGCATCGAAACCTGAGGGTATGGATTTATTGAGAACCCTGATTTTATTAAGCCAAGTTATTATCTCTAGCCCTTTGTAAATCTTGAGTGTTTTGGAAAATCCTTTCTGCAGTGCCAAGAAGAGAATGCTGTATGATTTGAAAATGAAATTGAGGGCCATTGTTGTTAAAAATTAGGAGTCCAGTGACTGTGAATCCAATTTTGATGACCAGGAATCCAGAAGAAAAAAAACAAGTATCTATTTTATTAAGGACACTTAGTTAATTAGTGTTCTATCATATTTATATGATTATGTTTCAGCATAATTTATGGTTGGCTGATAAAATGTCCAACCAGTATTAGTGAGAAGTGAGGCACAATAATAAATTTTCTGTGCTTTCAGTAATGTTTTATGGTTTTGGTTAAAATCTTTCATTGGCATCTGTTACCTAAACAAATGCAGAGACCTACTTAATGCAAGATAAGTATTGGTTAGACCGAGTATTGGATTTTTGAGAAGTGACTGACTTTGATCCCCAATTTGGACCTACTAGCTCAAAAGGAATTCTAGGTGGAAATTTGTCTAATTGTCTTGAACTTTAAACTGTGCTTTTTCAGTGCTGAAAACTGGCGGTGTTTGTTATTTTTAATTTTTCCGAGCAATAAATTTTACTTGTCATGCAGGGCTCAAACTAGTGGGTGAAAAAATGACTAGACAGGCTTTTCTGGCGAGAAGTAATGTTTTAAAAACATATGAGCAATTTCCACTTTGCCCACTGACTGGGAGATGACATCCAGTGAAACACTGCTTTGAGTTGTACCCTCTTCCTTCCTGATGCAGTTTCTCATTGATTAAAGATCTCCAGCATTTTATCTTTCAAAGCATGAGAGAATATTCCCATGGGTCCTGTTTGTAGCACACTTATGGCTTGGATCTACATGAATGTGACACACATTGACACTGTTATCAGCCATCTGTATTTGGTCTCAGTTAAAGATGTGTTACTGTAGACATTTACTGTCTTAGCCAATTACATAATTATTCACTGTCTTGAAGGAGTTGTTTTATGAGTCAAGATGACTTGATGAAACAGGATTAATTTCATCAGTTTACTAATGTTTTATTCAGAAAGAAAAGGTGTTGAAATACCTTCAAGAAAGAAAACCAGGTAGATATCTTATAAGTTGTAAGCCACACAACCTTATCTCTCCAGAATTGATAATATCAAGATTTGTACATAGCCCAGGTTGAGAATCAGTAACAATTTTTTAAAATATCCAATAAGTAACAATTAATTGACATCTGGTGGTAAATAATCAGATCTAGCAATTCATCAGATTTGTGGCATACATATTTCCATACATAAGCTTTACATTTCACAGAGAGAAGAATTTATTTAGTAGAAGATTGATGGACAAATAGATTGCTTTTTTGGGGGCAAAGCATTACATTGACATGTGAAAGGTTGTATGGAATAAAGTGTCTTGTCTAGTAATACAGTTTGATGGTTGACCCATCATGATCAAGTTAGAGGTTCATCCTTATGCAGAGTTCTATGGGATGCTGAAATTTGCCAAATAATGTGGGTGTTTTTAATTTTATGCTCATGAAAATTCCAACAATCTAGTCCACAGTGCATTAGGTTTTTTATTGGCAAAATTTTCTTTAATTTTTTTTTCAGTTGTATATAGTGAGTACAGTCATGCAATGTGCAGGTTATCAGACAGATTCTAAGTGATTGTTATGGAATTAGGTGAAGTCAAATAGGCCAGATCTTAGTAAGGAGATTAAAATACCTGTTAATTGGTTATCAGTGCCTTATCATCATTTTGATCAAAAAACTAATTGCATTTGCATATTGTGACACCACACTTTGATAAGTATCACTCAGGACACACTGAGCTATCATATTTGAAATCTTTCCATGACCTTGTATAACACTTGCATTTTCTTATATTTAGGGAAATAATGCTTTGTCGGAGAAATAAGAACCTAGTGCTTTGTCAGAGAAATAAGAACTCCCATGCTAATCATGATAAATTGTCATAAAATCAACATTTGGTGTCAGGCAGATATATTTTTGATTTTGGAGTAATTATAAATATGTGCATTTCCTGGTAACTTTATGTACTTTGGAGCCAAGCATATGCAAGACTGAAGATGAGCCTGATTCTTGTGAGATTGACAGAAAGTAGCTACTGTATCTTCTGATAAAAGAAAACATAATGCCTTACAGACTGAGAAATATGTCAAATGAATCGTAGATTCGGACATTTCCCATTAGCCATAAAATGAGACAACAGTTGGATATTATTAGCTGTACATACATGGTGTCACAACTGTGGAAGGATACATTCATTTACAATCCATGAAACACCTAATTTGCAAAGCTTAACTTTAACTTGGCATGAGGTTTCAGAGAATGATTTATTTGCCATTTTGAATCTAAACCTGCAGTGGAGGTAGAGTTCGTGTAAGAAAAAAGTGAATGTAGTATAATGTGTTGAAAGAAAAAAAAATATAATGGAATATTGTCATATGTTTTTTCTTCAAGTCTCTTGGCAGATTTATTTGTTTAAAATGTTATTATTTAAACTAATTAAATAAATGTGGAAAAGAAACTTTAATCTCTTTGTAGCCATAAAAGAATGTGGATTATGGCAAGGTAAAGCCTTTGAGAATTGGTATCTGGTCATAGTTGTAACATCACATATTTATCACTGTTCTCAATTGCCATATATTTTCTTTTGTTGATAATAATATTAATATTTCACATTGAATGAGCATTGGCAATCTGATGATATTTATAATGGTGAAACAACAAAAATGTCCTTAATTATTGTAAGGAATAAAACTCTGTTATTGAGGACACCTTTTTTTAGAGCAGGGAACAAAGGAGTCATGGACTCCTGCTTTAAAAATTGTATGGAGAACCCTGCTTCTGGTTGTGAGTTCAGGATGCAAACTACCAAGCTGACAAATAAAAACATTTGCTTTTTGAGATGAAAAATCAAATGTAAATTTGTCATAAGAAGCATATATCAACTGCTGACTGCATTGACCTAGAGCTACCATTGCATAATGTGCCGGCATATCTATGTCTGTGCAGTTTGTTAGGAGTAATCAATAGAAATAACAACAATGACACTGATGGAATTGTTAACTTTTAAATTATCTTTTCAGCCTGGTTAAGGATTTAGATGACTGCTGAGATCCTTTGAGAATAATATTTTGGTCACCTAGAAGACAATCATGGCTACTAAAAGAAATAAGAGTCCTCATGAAATAAGAGTTCCCAAGAAATTATATCTGTCTCAAATCCGTTTGGAGAAGAAAAATACTGATTGGAAAGTAGGGGGAGTAATGTCATATGATACAGAACAAGCCCAAAACTTTCCAGATACTCCAGATGTAGATTCCAGTCATCCTTCAACTTTAACTACTGGTGTTATATGGAAAAGGAGAAAACCAGACTCACAATCAAGAAAGTCTGTTGATTCACTTACAAAATTTATGGGAACAGATTCAAATGTTAGTGTATCAGAAATTAATTTTATTCCGCTTGATTTAGATGCCTCTGCAACCCTCGAGTTTGACAGTTCTGCTATGTATATCAGCAAAAGTTTACTGCAAAACAAAGATGCTTGGATAGTTGAGGAGGATGGCAATAACTTGGATCATCAGTTTCAGGGAACCATCATGGATCTTGCAAAATCAGCAAACACTCCACCACAACAGAGTCTGTCCAATGAAGCAGACCAACAGTTCACTTTTGCAGATTCTGATTTTTTTTCAAAGTCTCATGACCAAAGCATTGATAGAGAAGAATCAAAGATTGATGACGAACCAGCACTTGGTGATGTACCTTCTTCTAGTTTGATTAATGACAGAAGGCAGCCATTGCCAGATGAGAGTGTGATGGACACCATTAAAAAGGAACAGCTAGTTGACAGCTCTGGAGACATAAAACAGGATATGTGGCATCTGCAAAGGTTGGAAGAGCATCCAGTAGTTGATAGTTCACAGGAGCTAGTGCAGAAAAAATCCAGACTGGTGGGCAAGCAAAAAAAGTTATTAAGTGTGGAATGCCAGGTGTGTGGGGATGCTGCAGCGGGTTACTACTGTGGGGCTTTTGTCTGTGAGGCATGCAAGGTAAATTCTAAAGAAATATTTAATTTATTTACATTAAACAAGTTATGATAGTTCACGTTGCATGCTGTTGGAAAGAGAAGGTATTATATTTCTTGCTCATGAGTGTAACAGAGAATCTCAGAAGATTTGTGATTGTTACTTTTCTGAACTTAATCAGATTGTCTCTGTTTTCTTTTTATACACTTGCCGCTAGATGGATAATATAAAGTTAAGACATTATCCATCCTAAAGTCTGTTTCTGTTTCATTTTTTGCACAGTAAGTTGTGTTCTCCATCTGTCATTATGATAATTTGTTGTTGTTGTTGTTGTTGTTGTAGGGTTTAACGCCATTTTTCAGCACAAGATAGGCTATACATGGCAGCCAGTATTCATGGTGGAGGAAGAACCCAGGAAAACCCCGGAAAGAGCTACCAACCCACGAGAAGCTACTGCTTTCTCACATACACACATTGGCCAAGCCCAAGACTCAAACCCACGCAGATATAGGTGAGATGGCACTGATCTGTAATGGTGAGCACTTTAGACCACTCAGCCACATGGGGCTCCTGATAATTTGTGAGAGTAAGTTGCGTTTGTGGTATGGAAGAAACCAATTATTTCAAAGTTCAGGGTCAAGGTCACTGACTGAAAGAAGGACAATGCTTTCCTCATATTAACACTAGTTTTACATCACAGACCTGGACCACACTTTGCAGATCACTGTCACTTGGAAGGAAGTCTCTGGTATAAAGGTCAAAAATCAAGGTCACAAAGGAGACATTGTTTCCATATAGTAACAGTTGATGATTTGCACTTGGAGTGAGCTTGATTTTGGGGTTTAAAAAATTAAGGTCATTGTTTCTGAAAAATTACAAATGGTTTCTGGGCGAAAAAATTTCTGTTCCCAATCATTTGCCTTCATCGTTGATGTGTTACATTTTGGGTAAGTATATTTTCTTGGTTTCAGTGACACTGTTTACCATGTTACTGGCCAAATCAAGCTGAGAAAATGGGAGCTAAGTGTCATTAACACAATGAGGTAGATGACCGTGGGGTGGCCTGGATGGTTATTAAACCAGTGACCTTTGGATTGCAAGTGTGATGTTCTACTGAATTACTGCAGCTCCTCAAAAAAGAAACCTATTTTAATTTTGAGATCTAAGGTGAAATGTCAAAATACGATTGAAAGAAGAAATATGGTTTTTGCATAATAACTTTGAGACCTCATATCTTAATTAAAGTTTGTAGAGGGCTTGCATTTAAGGTGTGTGTGTGTGTGATTTGGATTTTTAACATAGCTTTGACAATTTTTCAGTCATAACACCATGATGTCTGCAGTGTGGCAGATTAAAGTGATGTCTAGCACTGGGGCATCATGCCTCAGACATGTAGCATGATGTCCCACCCAGTCACATTATCCTGACACCAGGCTGACCAGTCCTAGCACTAACCTCTTAATGCTAAGCACCAATCGAGGCAGCTGTTAGTACCATTTTTATAAGTCTTTGGTATGACTTGGCCGGGGTTTGAACCCACAACCTCCCACATACGATGCAGATGCTCTAACCACTAGGACGCCAGAGCAGTCTGCAATTAAGGTAATAAAGATGACTATTGATTTTTGTCATCAAAGTTCAAGAAATTTGTTGCCCAAAGAGAACTGGGTTTTGCACAGTAACTTTTATTCTAAAAGTAAGTTCGCTGACCAAACTTTTTGAATGACTTGCATTTATGGTAATAAGAAACCTATATATTTTGGGGTCTACAGGTCAGAGGTCATGCTCATAGCAAGTCTGTTGAGAAAATAATGGTTTCTTTACATTAGGTTTCATTCAAGGCAGTATACCATGACCAAAGGTCATGGTCATTGAGGCACATTGGTCTGTAATTACTGGAGATCATCTATATGTAACTGTTGTATACAAAAGGGTATTCTTAATCAAGGTACAGGTGTACTCTTGTTGAGGGTCCTTTGTCATACGCAGAGCTTTACATATTGAACGTGCCCATTGGTTAATTTGAGTTTGCCCTAAAATGAGATAGCATCACAACTTGAAGCACACAGGTTCACTCTCGAAAGGGTTGGCTGATGCTTTTCCCAGGTATCAAGTCTTTGACTGGAATATTCTCCTTTCCTATTTTCATGATAATATCTTTCCTATAATTGTCAGTCCCTATGGAAAATGGATTTGCTGTCAAGTTCTTGCTTTGAGTGGTTTGGAATATTTTCTGCAATGGCTGCAGTCATGTTGTTGACATGGATACTCATTAATGCATGACCCTTAGAACTTTCTTGCCATTTCATAGCATCATACTGGCTACTTGACTTTGAAACATATTCAATTTTTTGTGGAGCTTTGTTAGGTACTGGCCAATTGGAAAAGGTCACGTTGGACAACTCTGTGAATAGTCCAATATTACGCTGAATAATGTTTTAATATTTATATCATTGTTGAGAAACATTAAATGCATTGAAAAGTATGTCTCTATATATGTAGTAGTTTTTACAGTGTGTACAGCCATCACAAAAATGTCAGAAATTAGATGAAATGCTGATAATATGCATATGAATGGGTCATAATTTCAAAACCCAGGCATTGTAATTTAGAATTATAAAGCATATGGATGATATAAGTGTTTTCAGATCATTCAGTTGTGAGTGTAAATAAATCGTTTCAGAAAGTCTAATTTTTATTATTGTTGATGTAAAGAAAAGAAACTTTGAATGGAATGGCATCTCACATTTTATTTGATACATATGATACAAGAACACTTGTTAACTGCTATGATAGTGACCAGTGGAAAATTTCATTGCTTCATTTTAATGCCAGCTTGGATTTTAGTGATCCAGTGTCAAAATCACTGACCACGGTTTGGTAGATTAGCATTAATTTGAAGCCCTGCATTGGATTCAGCTGTTGGACTTTGGGAATAACTCTTAAATTGAGAGATCAGTGTGATCTGTTGATATGCACACATGACCACACTTGATACAAAGTGTCATGGCAATCAATTGAAAACTGAGAATGCCGGAAGCTGTGTTCACACATCAATTTCAAATTCAGAAGGGGCAATAACTCTAAATCATCGCAGGAGTATAGTGATTTGTCAATATACATATCTTCAGTTGATGAGCATAACATTTCCCAAGACTGACTGTGAAGACTCTGTCATACACTGCATTCAACTGCAAGTCAAAAAAGTCAGCAACTCTAGGATTATTCCATACCAGATCACCAAAACTCCAAAAATCTTCCTGGGTGACCATCTCTGATTTCCATTAAATTTTGTCCAGGTGCACATCATTGTAAATGAAGGCTGCATGTAAAATTTCAGTAAAAATTTCCAGTTACTTAAAGGTACTAATGTCAGATTATTGAAAATAAGTTTGGATTTA
Source organism: Megalonaias nervosa (assembly GCA_016617855.1). Lineage (NCBI taxonomy): Eukaryota > Metazoa > Mollusca > Bivalvia > Unionida > Unionidae > Megalonaias > Megalonaias nervosa. Next base: position 21,427 of record JAECUM010000718.1, read on the forward strand.
GAAAAGATTTATTTTTCGTTACCAAAAAAATATATCTAAAAGATTAGTTAAGTTTAGAACTGCAAATCGTAGCTTCCCCGTTGAAACTGGTAGATGGGCTAATGTTTCCTATACATGTAACAAAAGATATTGTACTGCAAGAAAAAGTTGATGAAAATCACTGTCTTCTGTAATGTTCTCATGTTCATGATCAGAGAAAAAAATATATATACCACATTTTTACATTTCCAGGACTATTAAGTAATCTTGAAAATTATTTGCAGGTTCTTAGATTGTGTTTTCCGAATTTTCTAATCACTGTTCAGCATTATGTTATGATATCACATGCTGTATTCATGTTCTTTCTCTTATCTACCTCATATGTTGTAAAATTTAAAACCTGAGTATAATAAAGTCTTGTCTTGTCTCTTGTCACCCTTCTCCTGAACAGATTTTAACCGCATTTAAAACACCAGCCTGTCAAACTGAGAAGGGTTATTATGATCAGGATTTGAAAGAACAATATTCAGATATTAAAAGTAATAAGTTCTTTAACTGGCTGCAATTTTTAGAGTCTGAAGTGTAGAAGAGGCTGAACATATAGGTACTCTAAAGTTATCCCTTGTTTGGCTGAGGTGAAAACTTGATTTTGTTCCTTCATGTGGTCATCAAGTTAAGGGTCTTATTTTGTAGTAGTGACCATATTTCATACTGCGCACTTATATTTAATATTGCAAGGGTATAATTGAAGGTATTTTCTTCAAAGATTTCAACACAGTCATCAAGATTAATTAAGCATAGTGGCCTAAATGTCAATCAAATTTGTGATGTGTATACCAGTAAAGATTCAGTCATTCACTGCATTGAATGAGGTGATCCTGGTAAAGGAGACCAGAAACAATAGCTGTTGGCATCCCCTCCCGAAAATCTATTAGTGGGGTACAGAAATAATGGTAGAATAACTTAAAAGTTACTCGAGTCTGACACATGAAAGTGATTTCACTTACATTCAGTGTTTCCCTTTGCCCTCATTAGTGCTTCAGAGACCCCCAAAGTTTTCATTTGACCCCCTCCCCCAGTTCTGATATCAAAGTTTGTTTTTTACTCAGTCAGACCCATGATTCTGACAACCAAGGGGATTTTTGACTCCCAATCTTGCACCCCTAAAGGATACACTCTTACATTGTAAAAAGATTATGAGGCATGCATGTAAACAGATGTGTTTCTGGCATTTCCTGCAGACATAGAAAATTTGGTAGTAACTAGACCATGAAACTTTACATTCATCCCAAGGTCAAGTTGGTCCTGTATGAAAGTGGTGCAGCTCAGACATCAGTATGGCAGCCCCAGCAGCAATCTTGAAAATACCATTATTGATACTCCTCCTGAATTGATGATCATACCAGCATGGGGTTCTCACTAAGAGACTTCTAATAGTATCTAGGTGGTCTTAATGAAATTGGTGCCAACCTGGGGTCAGATATGACCTCAAGGGCAGCCCTCTTCACAATTTTTTTATTGCTGCTTCTCCTGAATGGGTAGTCATAATGAAATGGGGTTTTAGCAGAAGTGTTATGATGTGTAGTTGGTCCTAAATAAAAATGGTGCAGCTGATACATTTCGTGTAGCCACCACATTGGCTGTCATCAAAATCTTGTTACTCCATCTGAATGGATGGTCATATCCTGGGGTTTTCACTTAAAGACTTCTTATGATCTCTCGTTGGACATTAATGAAAATGGTATTCAGTATAGCCTTTTGAGCAGAAGGTCATACTAGCATGGGGTTTTCACTGAAAGACTTCTTATAGCATCTTGTTGATCTTGTGTAAAAATTATACAGCTCTGATATCCAATATGGCTGCAGCAGTGGGCATCTTGAAAATTACTTTTCTTCCTGGATGGAAAATCATATTAATATTGGTTTGTCACCAGAAAACTTCTTATGAGGTCTGCTTTTTACTAAATGAAAATGGTGCCAATCTGACATTCAGTGTGGCCACCATGGCAGCCATCTTGAAAATCTTGTTGATGCTACTCCTCCTAATGGAAATTCATATTGACATAGGGGTTTCACCAGTAGACTAATTATGGTAAATAGTTGGTCCCGAATGAAAATGGTGCTGATCTGACCTCAAATATGTTAACCTCAATGAACGTATTTAAAAATCTTTTTCAAACTTTCCAGGGTGGATGGTCATATCAGTGTGGGGTTTTCAACAAAAGTCTTCTAATCATGTCTAGTTTGTCCCAACTGAAAACCCCATATGCCTGCCACAATGTCCACTTCAAAAATCTTGTTAAGAATAACAGAAATTCAACAACCAGCAATTAAATAGAACAAATGTTCTTATCCTGAATTCCTAGAGATTCTTTAAGGAGAGTAGAGCATCTGTTCTTTCAAGGGATTCTTGTTCTCACACTAGTTTTGGAAGAATTATTTGCTAGCCCAATGGTCAACACTATTTGGGTCACAAGTCAGGCAGCGCTAACCACTAAGACAGTTTTCCTGACTTGTGCAGGACACAAATGTTAACATATCCATTTCCTTAAAATATGAAGGCCCTTCTTCCTCTACAGTCTTACCATTAGTGCAAATGACATCACAATCAAAGTAGTAGATTCAGGATTTTAGTTCTGTGTCAAAACTTTTATTGACCAATCATAATTCAGAATGGTGTCAGACAGCTACCGTATTTTCTGGCCTATAAGTCGATCCTTTTTGACTTGAAAGTCAGGTCTTTGTCTTATACTCTGAATCAACTTATATATGGATTATGTCATTGAAATTGCATTGACTTATATATGGATTACGGTACCTGGTATGCTATTAAAATTGCTCTATAATCAGTATAATTGAAAACAGATCATGTAGAAGTACCAATTCTTGTTCAATTACTATGTCAATAAATTTTTATAAACTGATATGACTGTGTTTATATTTATAAGTTTTGTCATTATTTAGTTTGCATTCTGCATGTATTTTCTTATTTCTCAAACATGAAATAAAAGAAAACAATTACTGGTAAAAAAAATTCACTGCGCCGCATAGCACACTTACAGTCTATACTCTATAGTACTCTGTAGTGTACTGTACTAATTCAAATCATATTGTTTGTTCCTAAAAGAGATGTGAAGTAATTTTGTTTTATTCATCCTTTTTAACCATACCTCATTCTTCCTGATCACATTTTAGCAACTGGTCCATTGATATTTGATTTTCCAGTATACTGTTAGACACACGTGAGCGATTACCGGTATAGCTTTTTCATTGATATAATTGATCCAAAAAAGGGATGTAATCTTTATTAACTCAAGCGTTCTATGATTATTTATAAAATACCATAGATTATGCTTTCTACTGAACCCCCCAAATCATATGTTTATAATTGTAATTGACAAAGTTTCTCCAATAAATATGGTTTAAACTAAACTAAAATCAGATACAGTATATAGATGGACTACTCATAGATCATCAATGATCCGTTTTTAGTTTTGCATTTCAGTTTAAAGCAAATTGTAATGTCAACACATCACCTATATTCATTCTTAACCGGCTGTCGTTTTGGTGTCTCACTTTGATTATGCCGGTAGTTGATAAATTGGTCTTTGATTGCCAACAACAATCAAAGCCAGTTACCACAATTGTTTAAACCCTGATATTGGCTTTGGCTACTGATACTAGTTACCATATTGCCGGTACTCCATTGTTCTTTATCATTAATCCACATAGTTACGCAACCCCTTTTTAATATTAAATGGATTAAGAACCACAGGAAATGATGCCCACTCCCTTCTCTGGATTTAATTAATGAATTTAGCTGTGGGCATTGTTTTCATTGCTATAGTACTGGTACATTTTAATGAGTTAGGCATGTTTTGATCAATCTTTTCAGTCATAATCATTCATATAAATATCCCCGTATAAATCATACAACTTATCTCACAATGCCTCCCGTCAAATCGTGCAAGTCTTACACAGGAAGCTGGAAGATGTAAAACTCATGGAAGAGAAAGGTGGGAATATGGCTACTCATAGGAAATGTGTAAGTGAAAAATGTGTCCAGGATTGGCGTAAAGCTAAGGTTGCATTATGCGCTACAAAAAACCCCAAAGCAAATCATTGCTGCAAAGCAAGATGGATTAATATTGAGGATAAATTAGAATATGTCTTGACACAATGCGCTGCATGTCATGGAATGAACTCTGTTGAACTCAGACTCAAGGCAAAGGAAATCGCAGCTGAATTAGGAATTGAAAGTTTCAGTGGAAGTACATCATGGTGTTTTAGGTTCATACAAAGAAGGGGCCTTAGTATAAGACAACGCACTACTATGGCACAGAAACTACCAGTAGACTTCCTGGAAAAATTGAACAATTTCCGTGAGTAATTCAAAGAAAAGATTAAGACTGACAATTTGGAAATGACTAATGTGATAAACACGGACGAAGTGCCATGCACAGCTTCACAAACACAGGACACATGCGGCGTGCTACATATTCCCAGGTTGTACATTGGGTTAAGGATTCCTGAATTGGCTATTGTAAATAGCTTTGCTAAAGGAGAAACTGTCAGCAGGATAGAGAAGCCAGATGATGATGAGATGGAGACGGACGATAATGAGAACATTTCCAATGAATTGAGCCCTGAGATAGCTGCCATTTTTCATTCTGATACGGAAGATGGAGACTTCAAGGGATTTTCAGATATTGGAAATGATTAAGTGAACTCTTACTCATTATTTTCTTAATTAGGATGTGGAACAGTTCTACTACAGGTAATAAAATGAATTACAACATCAATGTGATTTCATTTATAATTGACATGTTAAATAATATGTATTTTAAAACTGTTCATTTGTGTAAATGTGATACAGCATTTCATAGATATGTTAAAGTATAATAAAAAGTATTTTTATTTATATTTTTGTTTGTAACGTTTCTGTTTTCTGTCTCTTAATTGTCTTCACATTTCTGATTTCCCTAAGGATAGCCTCATTTCCCTATTGTTAGCCTCACTGAGTTTATCTCGTCTGTTGAATCTCGCACTAAAGACTGGTTTCAGCTGGAATAATCAGGTTAAAGTTTTAGACCTTTAATTAACATATACATAGCATGCTCAGCCATTTGGCTCTTGTTGCAGTGGATATCATAATTAAAACAAGCATGGACTGTTTATTCAGCTGTGTCAGTTGATAACGGAATATAGCAATGCCTTGTGCAGGAGTAAAATCACAACTGTCAGGTAACTGTACTATACGGATTATAATTGCTCTGAACTCACTCACTTGCTTTCTCTCTCTTTCCAAATAAAAACTGGAACAAGCATGTTAGCATCAGTGATGCAATTTCATGATTGTGGGTAATATGGAATATCATACAGTGATACCATTTATATTCATGAAACCAGAAGTTACTAGTGTAAAAAAACAAAGCCAAGGTATAGACCTGGCCTCGTCTTATACTCTGAATTGACTTACATATGGGCAAAGGATAGAAAATTTACAAAATTAGTGAATTCGACTTGTACTCCACATTGACTTATAGGCCAGCAAATATGGTTCTTGAGAATCAGTCAAAATAATGTAGCAATGGCTGCTTTTGTCCTGGAATTCAAACTGTAGCCAGAAAATCACTTTCTAGCATCAAGCTGCCATGTCAGCCTAAAAGCAGCTATAAAACATCTTTCGAAAAGCAGCCATTACTGAACAGAATTTGAAGATCAATTCATTGGCATATGCAAATGCATTCATATTTCTGAAGGAATTCTATATGCAACCTGTTATGCATCCCATATGCAGCCATAGTATGGTTGTACCTTTGATACAGTGAATCATATTTATAATGTATTTGCTTATGTTTGTTTTCAGAAATTTTACATGAGAGCATGCAAGCAGGACAAGGTGAAATATGTGTGTCTCAGAGATAAAAAATGTGAGATTACAAAAGAGAGCAGAGTACAGTGTCAGTACTGCCGCTACCAGAGATGCCTTGCATTACATATGTTCTGTCCAGGTGAGATGCTTGGATTCAAACATTTGTATGTGTGTATAACTGTCTTAGCTTGTGGAACACTCATTTACTGTACATCGTGGATTTTTCTATCTTGCATCTTGTGTAAACTTTCACCACACATTTTGAAAAATCTTTTGATCCATGTATTGTTAATTCTGCATATCTGTTTTATTTATTCAGTGCTAGAAACTTGACAAAGCCTCTTTGCTGCTCACAAATGATTGATCTGTTCTCATTTCTTAAAAATTTATTTTTCCTAAGTCTCACAATGTTAACAGTATATCTGGCTTGTGTATGAGATAGTTTTGAAATATTATAGTATCAGAGGTGAGGAAGTTTATGTGTTATGTTCATTTGAGGCTAACTGGTGCTATGCCTTAATCAGATTCTAGCTGGTGCCGTATTTAAGGGTGCAGTGGTTGGTGATGATATTTATTTTCCACTCTCACAGTAGAATATTAATGCTGAAAAGTACATTTAGTTAGCTGACATGGATATTTCATTGCTTACAAAAAAAATCTGGTCTTATTTGGTGGTGTTCTTTGCTTTTATTTTTGTTCTTTGCCAACTTTCTTATTTCTTTATGCAAGCAAAATTTATTTTAAAGGGAGTGAAGGTGATCACAGTGCTAAGGAGAGTAGAGTTTCAGACATTCCATGTTCTGTATGCGGATCAGCATCTTCAGGGTTCCACTTTGGTGCATTAACATGCGAAGGTTGTAAGGTAAAGGGAAAGGAACATTGAGATTAAAAAGAGCTGTACTTATCATTCATGCTTGGTGAATACCAAGGGAACATCAAAAGTATTCTGTCAAACAATTCTTGGCTTGCACACAAGATTTTAGGTTCATATACAAAGACTGGGTAATTTTAAAAAGTGTAACATGAAACATATTTTTGTTCAGACTATAAAACAATTGATGATGTATAAAATTGAATGCTTTTGAAAATTCTAAAAAAATACAATAAATAATGCCCCCCTTTTTTTAACAAATTTCTTAATACAGACTTATAAAATAGATATAATGTCTGTTGTGCCTTTCTGTATCCTGCTTGGTTTTCAAAGAACAATTTTTTTTATCAGTTCCTTGTTGTATTATTCTGTTCAAAAAGATTCAGAAGAGTAATACTTAACTTCTTCTTTTTGATACAGCTGTAAATATAAAGTATATTTAACATGAGGCAAACAAAACGTGATATATTTGATGGTTTCACTTGATGCCAGTGTAATCTACCTGAATGAATGGTCATATCAATATGTGGTTTTCACTGAAAGACTTCTTATGATATATAGTTAGTTCTAAATAAAAATGTTGCCAGTCTGATGTCTAATATGGCTGCCATGTTTTCACTACTTCTGCTGAATGAATGGTCATATCAACACGGATGGGGTTTTCACTAAAAGACCTTCTAGTTGATTCTAAATGAAAATCGTGCCAATCTGTTGTCCAGTATGGCCATCATGGCAGCCATCATGAAGATTATTATAACCATTACTCCTGAATGATAGTAATATTGCCATAGTGTTCTTACCAGAAGGCTTATTATAATGTGTGGTTGACGCAGAATAAAAATGATGCCACTTGCACATAAAATATGGCCACCACAATGACATTTTTATAACTTTAACAAAAACTTGTTAATCACATCATATACTTTGCTATGGATTAATGACCTAGCTCTGCTAATAAAGCAGTGTTTGAAGTATTTTTGTTCATGTAAAGAATATGTGTATACAACTTACATGAACATTTTCAATACAGTGAACATGTTTGTATATCCCTATTTCACATGCATATAACAATATTGTTAAAACCATATTGTCAAACAAGAAAAGCGATATATGGACAATCTGTACACTAGCATACTTTAATAGTCTTTCAGTCTTCTTTCCAATACTAGCTAACACAACAGTTTTGGACTATTTCAGAGATAAAGAAAATATAGTCTTTGCATATTTATAAAATGAGACAAAGTCAATAATGTCCTTCTTATGATATATTTTATGTTTGTTTATATGCTCCCCACTTCTGAAAAGCATTGCTTTTGTTTCACACATATTTATTTTCATTCAGTAATTATAACAGAAGGTTTCTCGGACTTTGATTTTGTTTGCATCTGATATAATAGTGCCAGCAAAATTAGCAATATCACCAGCTTTAGGTAAAGCTATATTAGGACCTATTTGTATACAACCCTTCAATTTCAACAAATTAAAGTATTTGTTTGCATTGAGGTTAAAAAGAGTTGTAATTATCATTCATCCTTGGTGAATATCTTGGGAACATTAAAAGTATTCTGTCAAACAATTCTTGGCTTGCACACAAGATTTTAGGTTCATATACAAAAGACCGAGTAATTTTAAAAAGTGTAACACGAAACGTATTTTTGTTCAAACTATAAAACAATCAGTGATGTTGTATACAGTTGAATGCTTTTAAAAAAATCGACAAAAATACAATAAATAGTGCCCCTTTTTTTAAAACAAATTTCTAAATACAAACTTTTAAAATAGATATATTCTCTGTTGTGCCTGACTGTATCCCGCTTGGATATTCAAAGAACAATTTTGTGTCAGTTCCTCATTGTATTATTCTGTCCAAAAAGATTCAAAAGGGTAATACTTAATTAATTCTTTTTGATACAGCTCTAAATATAAAGTATATTTAACATGAGGCAGACAAAACAACATGATATATTAGATCGTTTCACTTGGAACAAATTTTTGATGCCAATGAAATTATCAATTTTATGTCATTAGCAATATTGACATAGGTAAAGGTTTCAAAAATGTTGTAGCTTGTAATAATTTTGCAGGGTTTCTTCCGGAGGATGGCCAAAGAGCGGGAACCAGAACGTTACCAATGTGTAAAGAAAGGAAGCTGTGAAATCAACACAGTGACCAGAAATATATGTAAATCTTGCAGATACAGGAAATGTCTGGAAGTCGGCATGTCTATAGAAGGTAACTATTGATTACTGCAGACCAAGCCCATTCTGTATGCAGTTAGGCAGCATTTATTCAGTGCATACCATACTCATAACGTAGAATTAACCTCAACTTTTAAATCAGAGCTTGACAGAAATCAGTTGTCCAGTCTGTGGTGTAATGTTAGTACAGTAGTCAGGTAAATAAAAGTCCAAAAAACAAGACCAGTTGGTGTTAAGTCCCCTTGCATTTATTATTACCAGCAATACAGTGAAACCTTTCTTAGCAAACTTGTTAATTTAAGGGACACTTGCTTATAAATCACATCATTTGGAACTTCTTTTTGTATGTTCACCATAAGGCTTGGAGCATATTCTGTTATATCTGTTTATGTGGCTAGCTGGCCAGCTGTTGCTTATTTCATTTCCACACTTCTGTGTTCTCCACCGTCTACCATTACCAAACTTTGGGAATGACTTACACATGAGGTAGGAAGAGTTTTGATTTGGGGTTTTATAGATCAAAGGTTAAGGTTATTGTGACTTAAAGAAGAAGAAATGATTTTTAATCAGTAACTTTAGTTCTGCATCTCAGACTTGTACTGAACATTATGGGTGGCTTGCATTTGGAGTAAGGTAGAAGCTATTGATTTTGGAGTCAGTGGGTTCAAGGCCAAGGTCACTTGCTGCGGCACAAAATTTTCATTTATCAGCTGTGTGTGTTAGCTCATGTTTGTGTATGGCTTATACATTGGGTAAGAGAAAGAGGTCTATTGAGTTTGGAGTCCAAGGGAAAGAGGTCTGTTGATTTGGGGGTCAAAGGTAAAGAGGTCTATTGATTTTGGAGTCAAAGGGTCAAATAGCAAGGTCAGCAACTGAAAAAAAGGAAAGTGTCTTTTGCATATAAGTTGAAATTTTGACCAAAGTTTGTGGAGGAATTGCATTTAAGATATGAAAGAGGCCTATTGATTTTGGGGTCAAAGGTAAAGAGGCCTATTGATTTTGGGATCAAAGGTAAAGGTAAATGTGACTCCAAGAAAAAGTTTTGCAAAATAAAATTTTGTTTTTGAATTTAAGCCTGGACAAAATTTAGTGGATTTTGTAGATTAAATGTTGTTTTCCGCAGCATTTTGCTCAGTAAAGCTATGTGTGTAGAGATTTAATGTTTTCTTCAATCCAGATAGGGCATTAACAATGTAAAGGCCATAAATGTTAGCAGCACATTTGTGTTGACCATAAGGATAATGTAGTATTCTGTACATCGAATGGTCACACCATCTGCATGCTTCATTCTGATGACACGCACAATTTTGAGCTGAGGCCTGAGTCTTCTTTACACACTGGGTGTAATGGACATGATACAGAACCTAAGAAGACATGTAGTCAAAACCAGGAATGTCTGTACAACCCTCCCATTCATGACTGATTTAATTTCCACTCAGTAAATGCTGAAGGGCTTTTTTTATGCGACTTATGTCTGTTACATTTATACTCCTTTTTTCATTGAAGATTTGAGCTATGGTCGCTGTTGTTTTTATGCCTTCTGTCCATTGATATTAGAGATGTAGTCCCTGTTTGGCTGAGAAATTTGGTCGTAACTTAAATTTATCTCTTAGCATAATTAAATAGAGGATATTTGCTTGTAATGAGTGAATAACAGATTAAGTGGGTGAAAGTAATATTTTCACTAGGGGTGAAACGATTCATTGATATATCAATGCATCAGTACTTTTGCTGTAACGATACACATATCAATACAAGAGATGGAGAATTGATACAAAATGATACTGCCTGTGTGCAAGTTATTTTAGTCTTCAACAGTCATGAATAATTATTATTAGTTTGCCTTGTTTTTCTTCAAATTTAGAATTCATCTGAAACAGCATTTGCAGTCACAGGCACTCATTTTTATTAGTAAAAATGAAAAAAACTATTGAGAATACTTGCATGTCATCTACAAATTAACACAAAGTGACATGGTCCACAATCTGCCCCCCACCCCAATTCCATGCAAATTATCTTAAACCAGCAGCATATTCAGCATATAGGATACATTCCAGTGTGTTCCACATGTATAGTGAAGAATATTTAATAACCACTTTAACTTGAAGTTTCTGCATTGAATTGTATCTTGTCTACTTTGGTCGATTTGAAAGCTACACTACTGGTGTGTCACGTGGTGAAATATGTTAAATGCATTGAATTGTATCTTGTCTACTTTGGTCGATTTGAAAGCTACACTACTGGTGTGTCACGTGGTGAAATATGTTAAATTGAACTCTCATTTATGGTTGTTGCTCATTCTGGTCCAACTTAAACAATAACCACTAATTAGAAATTAAGGTAGCTAATTCCCTGCGTGACAAACAGGAAGTAATGGCAAAGGAACATAGAAGCTTCTTGCAAAAGTCATTAATTGATATGTAAAGTACTTAAACAGAGATACTGTGAGGGTGCATGATTGCATGAATCGTGTAAAATTTGTACGCATTTGCAAACTTGGAGAATAGTGATGTGTGAAAACACCCTCAAATTAGTTGAAAGTCCTGCATATGAAAATGTGCTCGGTGAAATATACAATTTTTTTGTAACTGTTCTTGCAGCGACACCAATATTTTGGATAGGAACTGTTTACACATCTGGGTTCTTCAAGCATGACATGAATGGCTGTTAAAGTAAATTTGATTGGCACATTGTACCCTGGAATGAGCATTATGGCATAGTTTGAACTGCCCATCAAGAAAGTTTTCAGAGATGCTTCCAGGGTGCATGATTGCGTGATTCATGCAAAATTTGTATGAATTCATGCACCTGGAAAATGGAAATGTGTGAGAACTCCCGCAAATTAATTTCAAGTCACACATATGAACATGTACTCTGCGCAGTATACAACTTTATTCAGCTGTTCACCCTTAAAGTACTTGTAGAAGTGGTAAAAATATTGAAGTGCTTGTCACGAGGTGTATTTTTCTGAAAATCTTTACACATCTGGTTTCTTTGGCAATGACGATTTAGTTCAGCAAATACTGGCTGATCATAGTAATGAAGGCATATTTAATTTTAAAGTCAGGAAGTATATTAGATTATAGGAGCTCGGAAAATGTTAATGGAGATACCCGTGAGTGATTTTGAAGAAAAAAAAAGACGTTAATTTCGAATCCGATCTACATATTGGATAGACTAGAAGAGATGGCATGCCGATCAAGCCCTCATTATCAGCAGTATTTCGAAATTAAATGTAGAAAAAGCAGACAAACAAGCCAAATTAATATACAGACAGTTTAAAAGTAGAGTGCACTTTTAATGCATATAAAACTAGAGGCAACATCTTTTAAAGATTTTTATTTCAATAGGGGTCTTACAGAGTGGATAAGGAAGAAAGAGAGATGGATATTTAAGTGTTATGTAAATATTGAACTATGGCAATTTCCTCCTCCCTCTCATATTTGTTCTACTCCCCCCTTATTTTTGTGGCAAGGGGGGAAATACCCCCTTATGATAAAATCCTGGGAGCATCTCTGAAGTTTTACAAGTGCGTGTTTAAAATATGGGCTACTTAGAAAATCCAAAATGTCTGATTCCCTGCGTTCATTATGTTTTCATAATGATAATAGTGATGATGACAATAATTGTTAAAGTTGTGAAGTATATTGGAGCTGGGAAAATTAATGGAGAGACCAGTGAGTGAATTGGGCCAGAATATGGTGTTAAATATGAGTCAGATGTACATATTGAATGGACAAAACAGATGGCATGACTGTCAGCCTCCCTTTCATTGGTATTTCGAAATTAAATGTGGAAAGGGTATAATACTGAGCCTAATTAAAATACAGACAGTTTAAAATGCAAGTTTCATTTTTTTTATCAATCAGTTTAGCCCTGTGGATCATATATTTCAAAACCATATATCCATATTAGGGTAAAGAGAACCAGAATAAATATGAAAAAAAATGAATTAAGAAGTAAAGATATTTATTTAAAAACCTGTCTGCACAAGCAGACAATGGCATTGATGGACTAAAGACCCTACTATAAGATATAAGAAATCTGGTATGGTAGTCAGTATACTACTGATTCAAGAAAGTAAGTTTATGTATGTGAAAAATCCTATTTTGGAGCAGATGTATCCAAAAAATATGTGAGCTTTGGAAAATTGTACATAACAGCCATAAAGATCAGGTTTCCCAATGTCTTCAAGCTGACAAAGCTAGCTGTGTATATGTCCCTCCAGAAGGAAACACAGAACAATATTCATACACAGATAAGGAACAGAGTATGCTCAGAAATAATTAACAGATTAATGCTTATACAACTAGTAGTGACATCTTTAAAGATTTTGATTTTATGAGAGCTCAAAGAAAGTGGAGCAAGAAGAAAGAGACACAGATATTGAAGTATTAGGTAGATATTGAACTGTGGCCGTTTCCTCTTTCCTCTCTTTCTTTTCTACTCCCCCCTTATTTCGGTGACAAAGGATGAGGTCCCCTTAAGATAAAATCCTGGCAGCATCTCTCCTTAAATTGTACATGGGGAACAGATATGGAGTTTCTTGTTTCATGCAGAGATATTTAGCCAGTGAATGAAGGTGCCAATGGAATAAATAAAATTAGCACAGAATCATTGAGGGGGGCAGATTTCAAACTGCTGAAGTTTATCACCTTGTATACGTTTTAAAAACAAAAAAATTATAGAATAGGACTGGGTGTTGTCAACAGTTTTCTTTGTTCATTAACAAATACAAGTACCTGTGACTGCAGCATCTGCAGAAGTTCAGTGTGATAGATTTTGTTGGTATTCATCATCATTCCCATGCCCAGATTTGTTCTAGATGAGATTTTCTTTGCACGAGGACATTGCATTATTTCTTCTGTTTTGAAGATAACATCGTAATGTCTTTCAAGTTTAAGTGAGACGTGAAATTGGTAGTGAGATGTTTTCAAAGCATTCGTGCAGTGCAAAACAAAGGGCCTGGTGGCTAAAGTCAAATGGAGCCACTATTAATTGGCCTAAAATGTCGAAAACTTACAGAAAACCAGCAGGTACTCTGTTTGAAAGTATTTTTGTTATCTTGTCATCAATGAGAATTTGCATATAAATATATGATAACTATATGTCTGTGTTTAATTTGCATACTGACAATACAACCAGTATGTCAACTGTAAATCTTTTTAGGTGTCACTAGTGCCGGACAGTCAGTAGATCTAGCTCTTATTCAAATAAAACTATGAATTTTATGCAGATTTAATAAAGAAAGGGAATAATTTCAGTCATTTAAATTGCAACGAAACAAAGTAGGTTGCTATTATTTTTAAAATATTGAAAATGGATGGCTATTAATCCCTAGATGCAGCTGTTAGTATGAGAGTGTGTGTTTCATACTCATCCTTGAGACAATGTTACGATGCAGCAGTCAACAATTTCCCTTTCACATAAACTGCACTTTTATCCTCTCTGAATGTCATTGTTTTGTGCTTTACTTGGAATACAATGAAACAGATGCAGTGGTGTGGTGCTAAATAAAGAAGCGAGGGAAGACAATAAAAAAGTGAGGGAACACATGTTACTCAGATGTGGGGGGGGGGGACAATGGCGAACGCAAAAAAAAGTAAGGAAACACACAAAAAAGTAAGGGGACTCCTTTCCTACAAGCACTACAGCCCTTTACACGTGTGACTTATGAATTTATATCCTTCGTATTTTGAGGATAATTTTCCTTTCTACTATGCAACATTAAATTGTTTTAGATTAAGAGATGAAACTTGGTATACTTGTACATCATGATTGTAAGGTGTGTTGCATACCATTTTGTAGGTGCTGTCCTTAAGTGAAACACAGTTATGCACTTGGTAGAGTATCAAGCTCATAATCAAAGGCTTTCATACCCACCCAGATCAGCTGCCTTAGTGTGTCCTAACAATAGGAACAATGTGTTAAAAGTGCATTAAAGACCCACAACAACAAAAGCTGTCCTTAAGGTCAAGGTCATGGGTCCGTATTTACATTTTGCATCATGCTTTCTTTTCTGCTCTGTAAATTTAGAGCTGTTCAGGACTAAGGAATGCAGTTTAGAATTGATATATTTATATACGGCATCATTAGCAATGTGTTTTGTACCACCTCTTCAAGGTCACTATCTTGGTGTTTTTTTTCAAAAGTTTCCATTTTACACCTTCCTTTTCACTCTTTAAATTTAAAGCCATTTGAGATGAAGCGATGAAATTTAATGTAACTTGCATATCGTGACTAAAAGGTGCGTTGTTTACCACATTGATGGTCCTGTTTTCAAGGTCAAGGTCACCTGTCACTTTTTTAGATTTCAATGACATTTTCCCATATGCTTTCTAACTGGATGAAGTTTGATATATTTATACATTGTTACTTGAAGATGTATTTCATTATGCTTTTGAGGTCTTATCCAGAAGGTCATGATTAAGACCTTTTAAGGTTTCTGTTGTTTCTGATTGATATAAAAAGCTGTTTGAGGAACACAGTAAAACTATGATACACTTATCCTTGTCCAGTTTGATGGCATTTCGTGTATCACCTTCAAGATATTATCTTCATGGTGAAGGTCACTGATAAATTTTAGAACCCCGTTTTGCACTTTACCTCAAATGAGATGGGGGAATGAATCGTGTTTCCTTTCCATGTCTGCTCAGTAACTTTACAGTTCTGCCTTAAAGCTCATAATTAGATTTCATTGTTGTGAACTTATGTGATCACACAATTGTAGGAATGAAAACAAATCACTGAATTTGATTCTTTGATTTTGCCTTTAGGTTCACTTTAAAAAATCATAAATTCAAGAAATTTTATCAACCAAATGGTCAAAGGTTAAAGTGATGAAGTGTAGTTGTCTATGCAGCCTAAACAAAAGATTTCTTTTTTTTTTTCTCTTCACAGGTAGCAGAATTGGCCGCCAACCAAACTCAGTGAAACATGCAATATCCCTTGTGGCAAAAAAGATTGAAAAGACTGATGGAAAGGACAGTGGATGTATAATGAAGGAGAGCCTGTTTGATGGAGTTGTGATAAAAACAGAACCTGGGCTTTCTCTACAAGAGGATAGATCCTGTGCTTTCTCAGAAAAAAATTCATCTGCATTCAGTGGGGAAGAGACTTTAAAGGAGGGATCCACTCATGTGCTATGTGACGTGAAATTTGTGTCAGTCCCTATGTGTAGACATGACTCACTGGGTAGCACGTCTAACATGTCTACCTCCAAACCAACACCAGTAGTGACTAGTGTTGCAGAACCATTGTCAACCCATATTCCAGAGAAAGTTTGTGAGATGGATTGTGAAGAAAACAAGACCTGGAATCTGATAGACAGCATTGTAGATGCAGGAAAAAATCTTTACCTGCTCAACTACAGGGTAGGTCACAAACAGAGAAGGTAACCTTTCAAATCTTGCAGTAATCAAACCAACACAACAGTCAGGTCTGTTAGTAGATGACTTTAGTATGTGATGTCTGTACTAATTTTCAAAGGTAGAAAATGTGGTAGAGCCTGAGCCATAACAAGAATCCAGTTGGTACTGTGGAAAGCTGAATTAAAAAATTACTTTGAGTCAAACTGTTTTCATCCTCATTGCCACTTTTTAAAAATCTTATTTATGTATGTAAGAGAACACAAAACACAACATTATGTTTCTGCATTCTATTACTAACTTTCTCTCAAGCTGATCTTTTTGCTCAGATAAGAGTCAGGGTTGGTATGTGAGCTGATGGACATAAAACATTGGTTTGCTCTGGATAAGGCCATTCAAGAACTTGATGCTAAGACAATTGTTTGCTTGTCAAAGTTTAGATTTTGATCCATGATTCTGGACATTACACTTAACTTGAAGTTTAGAAGATATTTTTAAAGGCAATATTGCCTGTTGTCATTATTGGATTATCATTGGGCTTTGCCCTTAAATGGATCAGAGTGGATTCAAATGAATATTCCTGCAGGCTGAATGCCAAGGAGTGGAAGGGCTGGGTGACCAGCTTCAAGCTTTTGAATTTTAGCTGGGTGGTCAGTGATTACAAACTTTGGATTTGACAATATTACCTACAGTTACCACATACAAATTGTCACCAGATATGTGAACCAGAGTCAAGTGCATTCATGGAGAATCAATTGGGATGATGGATCATGGTCAAAGATCAAAGGTCAAGATCATAAGGTGAATTGTTGAGGGCTTTATGAAATGGCTGTTATCTTATGTTTCTATAAATGGATTATTATCAGATTTAACACACAAGTTTAGTTGAGGAGATGAAATGTCCCCAGCAGATTGATGGTTTCAAGCTTTAGGTCAAGGTCACAGGGTGTTTCATTTGGTTGTGTGATATCAGAATCATCATCACAGGCTGGACTATAACTTCACATATTATGAAGACAACTCTGTCAAAGCACTTTATATTGTTTTATAGTTTGTTATTTCAACAAAAGATACATTTCAGCAAAATAATACTTCAACTCTTCTGCAAAGTTTTGTTTCCTGTTCAAAGAAGTTATCACTCATGTTGATGTGTTTGTTGTTGGCTGAATCATTAAAGTAATTATATTTCATGGGTGTTTTGATGAAATTAAAAGCAACATGACTTTATTTTCTTGTTCAGGTGTTTTTACTTGCAAGCAAATTGCTCATTATTACAGTACAAAATCAGCAAAATCAACATTAGAATCATAGATTTCAATGACCAATACATTTTGATAGATATTGCAGAACAAACATGCTGTATTGCAATATATTTCAACACGTTTTATCCTGGCAGTACTCACCACTAGTACAAAACTGAAATTCTTATATATATCGACCATCACATTTACAAAAAAAACCCTGATCCTCATCACACATCAGACTATAAATATAGATGGGCATTCCCATTAGTATTTTCTGACTTTTTATTAATATGCAAGCAAAAAATGAAACTTGTCATCATGGACATCATAATATGTTTCAACATTTTTAGAATCAAATTGTTTCACTGCTGTGGTACTGCTTGTCATGAAATCACCTGTATAACAGCTTTTTCCTGTTGTTAGTTGTTGTGCTGAAAAATGGCATTAAACCTTATAACAACAACAACTATGGTTAGTTGTGCTTTCTTATTTATTTTATAATTTGGTAAAAGTTTGATCATAGTGTTTGTATGCCACTACTACATGCAACAAAGGCGTTGGATTTGATCCTGTCTGTCCAAAGAAGCAAGCAAACTGGGCAAAAACTACTTCACACATAAATGAAATTTGGTAGGCATATTTATATGTAGATGACCTAAGTATAATGGCACTAAAGCAGTTTTTTTCCATATCTGATTTAGATTGTTTTGGGTGAAAACATTGCTAACACAATTATGCTAAAAACCACTTGATGCAGACAAAATAAATTGAGAAGGCATGCTCATGTGCATATATGGTTCGATTTTGAGGGATTTAATGCCATTTTTCAGTACATGATAAGCTATTCATGGTGGCCAGTATGTTTGGTGGAAAAAGAACCCAGGAATACCCTGGGAAGAACCAGTGACCCACAGAAAGGTACAGGTAAGCTTTCTCACTTAAGCATGTTAGTCAAGCTGAGAGTCGATGTGACGTGGACAGAGGTGAAATGTGTTGGGTAGTCGTAAAGGTGATTGCTTTAGACCACTCATCCACCTGGGGCCCATTGTATGCATGTATAGATGAATTGATTATAGTTTCATGGTACTGAATCAATATTTGGCTGAAGTGGGGGCATACATGTCTAACAAATACATATCTGGTGAGCACACTTAACACAAAGCCACTGAACATAGACACAAGAAATTTGATTAGCATTTTTCTTTCCATAGATCTATGTAGATGACCTTGTTAGATTTTCAAACTGAAGTATTTTTGGATTTTTATACCTTTATAAACTTTGGGGGTTGGGGCGGCTTTATTAGCATCATTTACAAATTTGTTTTACAGTTTAGGATAAGTGATGTGATGTGATGTGATTATGATTTTTAATGTAGCTTTAACAATTTTTCAGTCATATCGCTACGATGTCTGCAGTGTGGCAGTTTATAGTGATGTCTAGCACTGGGGCATCATGCCGCAGACATGTAGCATGATGTCCCACCCAGTCACATTATCCTGACACCAGGCCGACCAGTCCTAACACTAACCTCTTAATGCTGAGCGCCAAGCGAGGCAGCTGTTAGTACCATTTTGTAAGTCTTTGGTATGACTCGACCGGGGATCGAACCCACGACCTCCCGCATCCGAGGCGGACGCTCTAACCACAGTTTAGGATAATGAAGTTTAAATTGCACATTACTGTCCATCTGTAGATAACTTAAGTTCTTAAATCTAAATCATCCTTAAAAAAGACTTAGCAGGCATTTGTGTTTTTCGTGTTGTTTCTGTCATTACAAATTTGTTAGCTTAATAATGCTGCAGAAACTACTAGACCTTGTGAGGCAGATTAGGTTTGGTATATATGTTTATGCACATATGTACATGACCTGATTAGACTTTTGTGTAAGTTTAATTTGAGCTTTTTCAGACTGTTGTCTACATTGGGGGCATATGTGTATTACAGCAAACAGTATTAGCTGGCAACAGCATCTTACGTTGTCCCTTTTTATCCTCACATTTTTTCAAGAAGCATTGGAGATAGTTGTGACACCCTTAACATGAGTCTTTCTCTATGTTTATCTGTCAATCTGTCACCATATTGCCTAAAGCTCTGGGTGGGATTTTATCAGTATTGGTATTTTTACTTGTTTAAATGGTAACCATCAACAAGAGGATGTTGTATTTCATTTCCACCTTGGGCGATGTTGGAAAGATGTCAGAAGCTCAACTGTACAAAGAGCTAACTTCAGTCACATTTCTTTAATATTTGTTTACAGAGCAATTTATGTGCAGCCATGGTAAAAAGACATATATAATGGATTGCATCATATATGTGACAGATTGAATAATATAAGTGACAGATTACATAATATATGTGACAGGTTGCATAATATATGTGACAAACTGCATAATATATGTGATAGACTGCATAATATATGTGACAGATTCCATAATATATCTGACAGATTGAATAATATATGTGATAGATTGAATAATATATGTAAAAGATTCCATAATATGTGTGACAGATTCCATAATATATGTTACATACTGCATAATATATTTGACAGATTCCATAATATATGTGAATAATATATGTGACAGACTGCATAATATATGACAGCTTCCATAATGTATGTGACAGACTGCATAATATATGTGACAGATTCCATAATATATGTGACAGATTGCAAGCTCTGACTTAAAGGTCACTGTCACAGGCAGTAGGATTATTTGCGATAAGGAATCTTCAGAGCTGCTTAATGGTTTTATTTTTTACTTAATAGGCATTCATTAAAATTTAACTTGGCATTGACTGAGCCTATGAACCCCCCTGCAGTAGTATCAGGATTCCCATTTGCACAAAAATGTACATGAATCCTGTATTAAGAGCACGTGGCATGTACATTGGCCTGAAATGTGCATACTGAAATTGAAGACTGATGCATGGTCTAAATCAAGTGTATCTGTGGCTGAGCATCAGTGTTTCTCAGGTTTTACCCATTTCCCAAGGATAACAAAGAAAACCTGATCAAACTTTGCTGATGCATGCAAATCTTTTGACATGTGAGTGGCAAGAGGGGTAGACTAGTTTCTTGTATCTAATCTACTAATAAGCTTTCATTGCACAGTACAGATCCAATGGAAATAAACAAATTCTAGAGTGGCGTATGGGATTCCTGATTTACAAATTGGTTTATATCTTCCTGAATCTTTGTGCAGTTCATATTTGCATTTTTCTGACTTGACCTTTATTTTGTACCATGCTGCATCCCATGTAATAAAATCTCCCCCCCCCAAGATAACAGTGCCCCTGATAAGTTGCAAACCCACTTATAGCATGTGGTCAGGCATGGATCACATTTTTTAAAACTAGAAAATACCTCAAAATTGACCCCTATTTGTTGAACATGAAGAAAACTGCAATCAAAATTTGTAACTGAAAGCTTGATATATCGCTCATTTTATTGTTAAATACAGTACATTGGACCAGCTTTGTATTCTCATGTTAACTACATCTTTTGTATCAAATAAAGGGGGCGGTGATCATTCGAACACTGTTATAAATATTGTGTACTTAATATAATTAAACTACGTTAAATTAGCCTACTCATTCACAAATCTGATCAAAGATAACAAGGCGACTAAGTGTTATTGTTGTTGTAGGGTTTAACACCATTTTTCAGCACAAGATAGGCTATACATGCAGCCAGTATAAATGGTGGAGGAAGAACCCGAGAAAACCCCTGAAAGAACCACCGACCCACAAGAAGCTGTTGGCAAGCTTTCTCATGTACCCACATTGGCCGAACCTGAGACTCAAACCCATGCAGACAGAGGTGAGAAGGCAGTGATCCATAATGGTGAGCACTTTAAGACCACTCAGCCACTCGGGGCCCCAGGCAGCTAAGTGAAATAAATACTTGGTGAAATACAAAGATTTGTTTCACACATATACAGTTCATTTTGAAGAAGTCAGTTTCAGAGTTTATAGTTAAAATTCCTGAGAGATTTTCATAAGGATGAAAAGAAGTTTCACTGTTTCTTGAATAAAATCCTTTCATCAGTATTTAACTAATAGAACAATAAGAGAAGAATGAGTTTTGACGTTGAACTGTTGTTTCGCAAATTGTCCCAAGTTTTATCGAAAAGGAATCTTGTTTGGTTAGTTTTGAATCAACAGCTAGTCTGGTTCCCTGCTTCATAAGTTCCATGTGTATAGTGGAATGCAACACAGGTAGTTTACAAAGCAGGGAACCAGACCAAACACCAGTAAAAAAGCAGTGATGTAAAGTACAATGTTTTTGCATACACAGGAAGTTTGTTGAAATCAGGTGGAACAATGTTTCATACAGAAAAACAAACTTTGTTAGAAAAAGTGTTTTATTGACAGTTACTCCCGATGTGATCATAAAACAAGTATTCAGCCATTAAATGCCACTGCCCCCAATGGTTTTCTTGATTTTTAACGGGAATGGCATCACTTCGTTTATGAGGTCCTTTAGTGACCACTGCCCTTTGTTAAAGAGCTGTCTATGGTTTTGACCCTGTTGTTACATTTTAATTTTTTTTATAATGTGCATGCCCAATATTTGTGTTGTACTCCCATTTTTGTGACCAGATGTGTACAAAAACCCTGGATCAAAGCAGTTATTGTGTGAATTTTATGTGCTGTGTATGATCATTCAGATTAATCTATATCTTTTGATTGGTTTTTAACTCATCTGGCAAAGGCTACCATTTATGCACATTCATAAGTTGGGTCCAGCTGCAAACAGCAAAGACCCTGATCTGCCATTGCATAATGTACCAGCAAATTGGGGTTTGTCCTAAACTGCATAGAACCTGATCTGCCAGAGCATTATGTGATGGCAGACCAGTGTTGATACAGTTTCCAGTTGGATTCAACTTTTAAGTGAGTATACATGGCACATGAGCTTACAGTATGGTTCTGGGTTCATCATGTGATATGTCCAGTCATGCATCTGCATCTGTTAACATGTATCTAATTTACAATCTTCTCAAAAACTATTGTAGAATTTTAAGCAGCCTGTTGTTGTTGGGACAATTTTTGCTCAAGTTGTTTTTGTAGTAGCTTCCATAAAGATGCGTGGTTTCTATAACAGATGAGTGGACAATTTACCTTTGACACCACTAAACACACTGGGAAATTTTATTAAACTTTGTTGAAATATTATTTTGAACATGTTCTACCAAAATTGTGATTTTGTATACGGAACTGTTTGGCTTATATGTGGTAAGCATGTGCAAAATATAGTTTTTACAGCATTTCCCCCTCCTCCAAGACAAGTGAATGGTTTCAGGCCACTTAAGCCATTTGTTAAAAATGCCAAGCATGATTGCGTTTATTTATTTATATTACTTTATAAGAGATGCCAAACATTTTTATTATTATTATTTTTTTAAACATTTTTGTTTTAGCTCTACAAAGATGAAGATTTAAAATGTCTTCAGTCTTGCAAACCAGATGAATTAATTGACATGTATGGTCATCTTTATATGGGGTCAGAGGTGAGTACAAGCCTTTATTGCTGGGCTGTGTTTTACTTTTGATGACTTTTAGCATTTTCAGATTGGTTGAAATTTACATTCATTGATGGTTTGACATTTTCCATGCATGTGGGTGTGAGGATTAGCAGAAATATCCATATCAACTTATTCAAGAAAACATCTCTTTTGTCCATGCAGCATGAGTGGGCTAGTGACCCACACTAATACACTAAGGTCTGCAATGAGCGAAATATATAATTTGTACTTAGCCTGGGCAATCCAACTTGAATGCAAGCATTATCATTTTTATCACAGTCATGTGACTGAGATTTCAGGTTGTTTTAAAATTTAATGTGTGGTATATATGGCTGAAAATTATTATAATTGTGTTAAAACAGCCCTCATTCTTTTGCACTTTCTCTCTCTCTCTCCATCAGTCAAATTGAATGAATGAATGAAAGTATCTGTAGCATTTGTGGTTGTTATAAAATGTTCAGTGCTGTATGGTGGTGTTCATTTTGTTGTGTGTATGTATTAGTGTTTCATAGCACATCAGCACAATGATGACTATTTGGTCTCAATCAGATATAAAGATCTAAATGTTTATAAATGAAAATTTCACAGAAACTTAGGTTGGTTTGTTCATTTTGAAAGAGAGACACCAATTATTGGGGAAAAGCTCGTTTGATGGAAGAAAAGCATTTTCTACTGCTGAAACATTTTTGTATTTAGCAAATTTCATCACATTTCCTTCCAATAATATTCAAAATATGGTTTGCATAAACTTGATTTTAGTTAACACTACTAGCACACCTGACAATGCCAGCATTCCTGAGAGAGAGAGATTCTATGTTATAACCCAGACATTGAGGAAGATAAAGAAGTTGTGTTCGTATTCTTGGATTAAATGAATTGCCATGGTGACTAAAAGACTAATGGTCCTATTTTGTATTACAATCACAATAATAACAGAGAGAAAGAGAGAGAGAGAGAGAGATTGTAGATAGGAAAAATGTGAATAAAGTTTAGTATCTTGTTCAAAGAATGTGATCGTTATTTTATATAAGCGTAAATTACTATGGAGTAATAATCTGCATGTGCCAAGAGTCAGTTAATGGGTGGCTTGTTTGTTGTCAAATATCCCCTGACCTTGCTGATAATTTAAAGTGTCACATCTTCGTCTTGCAAAGCTGCTGTCTTTAATAGGCCAAACAAAAAGTGGACATGTGGAGGGCTTTGAACTGTGATATCATTCTATCAGATATGAAAATAATTGCTGATCACTATCATCATATCTCACCCCAAAAAATGTTAATCATAGACAAATGAAATTGGCTTTTGATTATACTACATATGATGTTGTTATGTATGCTCAGAAACCAAACTCCATTCCACTTTTGGCATATGAATTCATCCTCATTTAGAAACAGCAAATATCGGTGTTGGAAGCACTGCAAAATTCTGTGTTCCAAAAGTACCACCTTGATTATCGACAGACCCTGAAATTATATTTGATCTTTGCCAATTCAAGAAGTCATTGACAAATTCTTGGAGCATCCCTTGCAACAGCCCGTGGCACAATTTCTAGCTGGTTACCAAATAAAGCCTAAAGATTTTGCTGTGTATTGAAGCCTTGCAGAATCCTCAATCTGGCATTTGGTTACTATCCCAGATATTACAAAAACATGACATTCTCAAATAATATAGGAAAAGTATTATGTACTCTTAATTGTCATATTGGCATACATGGTATAAATGAAATGGCAAATAAAGCAGCCAAAGCTGCTACACAGTCACCTGTTTCTGAATGGAAGAGTCCATGAAATGGCAAATAAAGCAGCCAAAGCTGCTGCACAGTCACGTGTTTTTGAATGGAAGAGTCCATGAAACAGCAAATAAAGCAGCCAAAACTGCTGCACAGTCATCTGCTTCTGAATGGAAGAGTCCATATACTGATTTAAATTATTTTATAAATCAGTATGTTCATTATACTTGGCATAATGTGTGGAATGAAAACACCACAAAATCAGAACATCAAGCAGCTATTTGAGAGTGTCATCCCTTGTATAGAACAAATGACAGAGATCAGGTGATATGGTATTGATTGCATATTGGACATGCATACCTGATTTGTGCATACACACCTGAAGGGTGAACCTTGACCTGTGTGCATACCTTGCAGTGTCCACTGACAGTGGAACATGCACTTTGTCAACGGTGTCAACTTTTACCCTGCGAGTCAGTGTTTTTTTGTGAACTGCATGAAAAAACTATATATGTTGATGTACCGACCAAGAAAATCTTGGACTTTCTGAGATAATGTAGTTTATATAACAGATTTTGACCAGATGTTTAAAGGATTTTATGTGTTACCTGTATTTGTTATTTTATATACATTTTACAGCATTTTAATGTTTATGTTTATTTGGAATTGTTTCTCTGTAGAAAATTTTGTGCAATTTGATTTGAAATTTTTCAGATTTTACCTGTTAATATTTGAAACCTTATAACCACTGTTGTGCTGCATTGCCATAAATGCTATGACATGCATTCCACCCTAGCACTTTGATGGGGTGTTTTGGAATTGGTCTCATTGCTGCTACCACATGATGTGGTCAGTTGGTTGCAGTTATGTGAGTTTGTAGCTGCATTGTGGATTTGTTAGAAAAATAACATCCTTGAATGCCACATTTATTCCAGTTTCTTTGGACAATTAAATTTGCTTCAGTGGAGTTTGCTCTTGGATTATTTGATCGTCTTGGTTTCACACTAGTATATCCAGATGATTGAATTGCTTCTCTTACTGCAGCTGTTTTAATGTCAGTCCCATTGCGTAAGAAAAATTCTGAACTTTTCTGCTACTTTGAGCTGAGTTTTTTTTCTTAAAGCATATTTTATTAAGCCACAGTCTCCTTCTGTAACAACATAAAATCATGGGTATATTCACATTGCATCCAACAAACAACATGTTGAAAGGTTACATAATGATACCTACAGAAGATTTAGGTTCTTGTAGGATGGGGTTTATCAGATTTCAACCAATCAGTGTTCCAAATGATCAGGATGATCATTTTTTAGCATATAAAATGGCATAGTTTACAGTGTACAGCTAATTACGTTCTCTCTCTGGAAGAAAAGGAAAAACATGAAGGGGTTCAGTTGCTATGATTTTTTTATGTTGTCAATTACATTGTATATTTCAGTGTACATGTATGTTATTTGCATTATCACTTTTGGCAGATTTTAAGCAGAGTGCAATAATAATAATAATAATAATAATAATAATGCTTTATTTATAGAGGGTGACTCATTAGTCAAGGACTATTCTCCCTTGAGGCCCTCTTAAGGAGAGTATAACAATGCATATTATATGAAGATAGCAATAAATTACAGTTTATTTTAACATGTTTAGTATTAAAATACTAAATTCCATTATCTGTTAGAAACACATACATACTCATGATATCTCTTCTTAAATACTCTAATATTTTCAGCAGATTTTACATGTAGTGGAAGCTTGTTCCACAGAACTGTACCAGAGTATTGGAAGCTCTTTTTATATTGCTCTGTTCTTGGTTTTGGTGCTAGAAGGTTTCCATGTGATATTGATCTCAACTGGTATTGTGTTGAAAAAGGCCTGCATAAATCCTGAAGATACTCTGGTGCAGTTCCATGTAGACATTAATGCAAAAGAATTGCCTTGTGAAAACCTATCCTGTCATATATTGTGAACCATTTGAGTTCTGTAAACAATGCTTTTGAAGGATGATCAATAGATACATCTAAAAATACATGTGCTGCTTGTTTGTGAAGTTTATAAATCCTGTCAAGCTCAGATTTAGCACATTTTCCCCATACATTTGAACAATAATCCATTGTTGGAAGAATATATAACTTCTGCTGAGTAGGGCAGTTTTGGATGACTGTGTTGTACAAAGCTTATCAGTTTGGTCATTCCATAATAAATTATTATCTACGGACACACCTATAAGCTTTTCATGTTTGATATTTTCTAACGGATGATTATTTATTGTGAGATAGTTCTGGGTTCCCTGACTTGTGTAGCTTTGTGATGTCCCCAAAATCATACATTTTGTTTTACCTTCATTATTTACCATCCTATTTTGTTGTGCCCAGTTTTGGACTTTAATAAAGTCTGAGTTTAATCTCATTTGGACAACTTCAGTATCAGAACTAGATGTATACAAGGTTGTATCGTCTGCAAAAAATCTGTATTTGTGGATTCATTATTTAATGGTAGGTCATTGATATAGATAATGAAGAGGAGAGGGCCTAAAACTGAGCCTTGAGGGACCCCTGAATGAATAGTGCGAATTTGAGAGCTACATGCTTTTCAAATAATTTTGACAATACAGGTAGAATTAGTATTGGTTTTTAATTCCCTGGATCCTCCCTTTGTCCTTTTTTAAAGATAGGTGTAACCATTTCACATTTCAGTGTTTCTGGAAAATTACCACTTATTATACTTAAGTTTGTGATATGCGTTAATGACTTTGTTATTACTGGTGCAGCAATTTTAAGAATTTGTGGACCAATACCATCCAATCCAGAGGATTTATTAATATTCACCTTAATTAGCATATCAAATACATCAGCTTCACTAACATTAGTTATTGAAAAATAATTATCATCAGGAATTTTAGCTCTTATACATGACAGAAGAACATCAGGTTCAGTTGGGATGTTAGTCTGGTTCTGAATACTGTTACTGGAGATGCTTATGAAGAAATTGTTGAACATTTCCACAATGTCTTGTACAGATGTTGCTATATCCTCATTCTGCTTAAGTCTAGGGGGGAAAACAACTGTTCTTGGGTGGGTTCAGCTCTTTTAGATGGTTCCATAATGTCCTGGTACTCTTACTTTCATCAATAGCCTGTTTATAGTAGTTCTTTCTTGTTTTATCTATCAGGTGCTTAGTTTTATTCCTCCACTTTTTATAGCTTTTTATGTCTTTTTTCTTGTGGAAATTATCTCTTAGGTGCCTAGCCTCATTGATCTCAGGGGTAATCAGCTTGAGTGTAATTTGGTGTTTAACCCTTTTTGTTTTAATTGGGGCATGCTTGTCTAAGGCTTCATTGAACATCCGATACCATTTGTCTAAGGCAGTGTTGACATCATCTCTATTGCAGACTGATTGGAAGGGTTTTGCGAACTAAATTATTCAAGAACATTTCCTCGTCAAACTGTTTAAAGTCCCTATATTGAGCATGCTTGGAGTTTGTGTACTTAAACAGCTGTGTTGGTTATCAGAATATTTCTCTTAGACTCTTGTTCAAAAGCAATATTAAAAGCTGCTTAGAATATTTTTTAAATGGAACTTTGAATAATATTTATTGAGAGTTATGTTTACTTTTATCCAGGAATGCATACACAGTATACATTTGGTTTAGAGTCAGTTGAACATCAACAGCCGTCATGTCAACTCATACCTGTCACTTTAAGGATATTGTTGGACATAATCCTGCTCACTCAACTCCCAGAAGGGCACCCTTTCTCCCTGGGTGGATGGATAGGTATCTTGCTGGAAAACATTAA
Source organism: Megalonaias nervosa (assembly GCA_016617855.1). Taxonomy (NCBI): domain Eukaryota; kingdom Metazoa; phylum Mollusca; class Bivalvia; order Unionida; family Unionidae; genus Megalonaias; species Megalonaias nervosa. The sequence continues at coordinate 50,013 of JAECUM010000718.1, forward strand.
TTTTCCTTCATGGATGAGTGGAAATTATTGAACCCAATGTGACTGTACTGTAGAGACAAATACAGGCATACAGTTGCACTTAGTGTGGATTCATTTATTTTGGTATATCAATTTTAAACTTAAACCCAGAATTGGGTCCCACAGTTTCAGTTTTCAGAGTGCTACAGTATTTTCATTATTGATGTAATTTAAATAAGACTGTATATTTAAAAAGATGTTTACAGTAAGTTTTTCCAAGTTAAGTTTTTTTAAAAACTGTTTATCTCTTGTTATTTCAGTATTATCCGATAGAAATTTAATCCTTTAGTTGCTTTTGTGTGATTTTAAAAAGTAGCAGTATCCCTGAATTGAAGGACTAGAAGTTGAATATTTCCACTTCTTTGTTCCAGGAGAACAGAAGCAGAATGACGTCCCAAAAGATGAATACTCCAACAGAAGCATGGAAATATATCTTGAAAAATTTTGAACAACATTCCTACTGTATAATTAAATTTGCCAAGAAACTTCCAGGTTGGTTAAGTGTTGACAAATGAATACGAGTACAGTCAATCTGTTATATAGTAACCACTCGGACAATAATCTAGAAGTGGGTTTTATGAACAGATGGTTTTTTTAAATGAGCAGTCAGTCTTATATTTAGGTAAATTTATAATATCTATTTCTTCTTTGAATATGCTACCCAATCATGCTACCTTAGGATAACTACTACTATCTTGCAAATCCATCCCTCCCAGATACTACTTTTAGCTAAAAGGAGCTAAAAGTTGTCTCCCAATCTGCCATATTTACCATATATATTCCAACATGACAACATAATTGATTTTTTGTTCCTGTCCCAGAACTTATGGTGACATTTTTTTCACCTAGGTCATATGTCCCAAGACATAATAAACAAAATAAATTTGTGTTGAATTTGTGCCCCCTCCCCACTGCACGTTGCAGTAAAACAGATAAACAAAATGCTTATTTGATAATGAAATGAAAGAAACTAACTTTGTATTATTATCATTTATTCCTCTTCTTTCATCATGAGCATTAAATTAAAAAATATATCCATGAGCTCATGTTTGGTTGTACTCAAAGGTTTGAATATGTTATCCGACTGAAAACTGGATCCAACAAAATCACAAACATGAGAGGGAAATATCACCCACTTGTTTGAAGGCATGTGCCATTCACACATGACATGGTGTTAGGTGCAAAATAACCAAGATTGTACTATATCCAGGTTGACTATGTGACAGTATGTTGCAAATAAAAATTATTTGAAAATATATTCTCTGTGAGTGCAAATTATAATTTTTTCATTAGCATGGGTTACAGAAGTAAAATTAAAGCAAGTTATTGCTGTGTATACTATTTACGTGCAGACATCAATGCCCCATATATATTATGACTACAGGTTGCCAAGCAAATAGAAACTCTGGTGGTGACTAAACAGAACTGGCAGTGAGCAATAAACTTAGTGTTTGAAGTTACTGACAGGATGTCAGATACAAAGGTTATTTTATTACAATGCAAGCCGACCTCAGAAGCTGACTTTGGATTCTTTTAAGTGTGCCGATTTTTTAAAAATATTTATTTATACAAAATCGGCTAACACAGGGAAGCCAACTTTGGTTCCTTTTTACTGGTATTCATGGGAGTTTTGAAAATAAAATGAAACAGTGGAAGAATTTTAAAAGTACAATATAGTGCTTTGTGCACAGACATTGACGACCTGGCATCAGCCAGAGGAATTGGAGAATATAAAATCATTAGATGAATTTGTGAACGCCAGAAGAGAAGAAGATGATTTCACTGGCAATATGATCATTACATAGATGAAATTCCAGTGTACTTTGATCTCATTCCTGAATGGACTGTCAGTAAGATGGGGGTTAAAAGTGTGAGAATTAGCATGACTGGTGCAGATTTAGAAAAAAAAACAACTGACTTTAGTCCTTGCAGTTTCTGCTTCAGGAGATTTGTTGCCTCCAATGATAATTTTTCACAGAATGTATTCATGCACTGAAAGGATGGATCATATGTGTGCAGGAGAAGGGTTGGGTTTATGGGATAATGCTGCAGTGGATTAAAGAGTTTTATCTCAAGTACACAGTTTTATATTTTGTTTAAAAATATAATTTATGTTGGAGTGCATTTTCCGATGTAATTTTTGAATGATTTAAAAGGTGACCCACAACTTATGACTCGGAAAAACAATCCTAGAACATACAGTGCACAAAACAGTTACTTTATAAATTTATGGTGTCCCAACAAATATGGTGTCCCAAGATATACAGTAAATATGGTAGGTGGTGATCAGGCAGAGTGATCTACCCTTAGGTATAAGAATTGGAGGCAAAAACCCATGAACCTGTCAGTTACTACTTCCGCTTATGCCCAGAAGCAAGCTTTCATCATAAGAGACCTTGCAAAAGACAGAATCTACTTGGAAGAAATACCATTACAAGTTGGAAGAGTTTTTCACTGCTAAGGAAAGTATACTCAGTCTATATCTTCAAGTTTTTCTTTTCCTCTGCTGACAAAGTTATGACTTTACAATTTTCTAATAATATGTCATCGTCACACATTTAGGTACTTGCATGGGGAACCTAACCAATTTCACATTAAGTTCGGTCTACAATTATGTTATATACATGCAAGTCTTTAATGCTTATAGAAAACCCTAATATATGCGTATTTCCATTATGAACAGGTACATAGCGGTGAGCTTTTATTCCAAGACATTTGTAGTGTCTGAGCACCAGGCCTCATTGATTGTACTTGTACAGGTGGTCTGTGGGCCTTTTTCCTTACAAGTAAAACTGCCTCATAATGGATGTTGTCGGACTTACTTTGTAAGCATCTATAATGGTGCTAAGGTCATTTCTGTGTGCAGGTTTTTGTGTGTAATATAGACACTTGTTAACATTTCTCTGTTGCTTCCTCTCTGGTTGGACAAGTGCAGATAAGCTTTCTGTACATAGTTTACTCAGTCGTGTCCTGCTCATGCATGTTACCATTGGTGACACTTGAGTGATGTTTATCTGAATAAGCATTCCATCATATTTAAAGAGCATTTAGTCACTCACATGGTTAGCCTATGTGACTCCACAAGATAGGTTCAGGCTACAATATTTTTATATGCATGCATGTCTTTATTACCTTAAGAAACTCATTTTATATGTATAATTCTGTCATTTCTGGTACATGCAGGTGAGTTTCCTTTACCATGGCATCCTTAGCCTTGGAATGCCTTGCTTCAATGATTCTACCAGTACATGCCGTCCTTGGCCTTCCCTACAGGTAGTATTGTAATTAAGGTCATCTGCTATCACTATTTTCCAGGTAACCATCTTAAGTTTTTCAAACAGGACATGTGCAGGCCCACAGGTTTATGCTTCTCCCTACAGGTGGTACTGTCATATTTTACCTGTATGCTTCATTGCTTTATTAGACTGTCTGTTATCAATTTCTGGGTCAACTTTTTTCAGATTTAGCTCTGCACTTATTGGTTCAAAAGACAGGTGCATGGCTACAGTTTTATGTCTTTCTCTATTTGCCTAACAGATTAGAACTATGGGCAAAGTACAGAAACACACAGCTAAGGACGAAGACATTACAAGTCTGCATGCTGACCTTTCCTCAGAGCAGTAATTTCTAATGGAGAATTGGAGAAAAGTCAACTCTTACCCTTCAGTCACAAAGCGCCAGTCATTGACATTCTCCAGCACCCAGGACTCAGCATTATTGGCAACTCCTATCAACCCTGCATCTTTGGAACAGCGAAGGAAAGAGATGAACAACAGCCAAGTTCCCTCACACTCAGCAGACATATGGACTGGTTATGTAGATCAAACATCCCATAACCTGTCCCAACCTGATGATCCTGACAACATCCTCCCCACATAGATGGCCATATATTAGGGATCTTGAGCAGCCAACACAACAGATATTATGGGCTCAATCATTAAACAGCCCAGCTTCCAGTACATTGAACCAACTTATGCTGACAGGTACAGGGACCAGTCTAACCCATACATGTCTTTGAGACACTGATTCAACATTATGCCAAGATTAGTTCCTCATGCTTCAACTGACGTTGCTTTGCAAATCTCTCTACACTCTGTCATGAGAAGAGACTCATTACTCAGTGACATGTCAAAGTTACAGTTTCTAATTCAGGGCATTCTGTAAGTATAGTGAGTGGCAGACCATGTCACTCTTCACTAGCTAAGTCTTAAGCATTTCAGGAGACCTTAGCCTCACCTCATGCAACCAAGAAGATGTTGGTTGTTCTCAAGTGATATTATAAAATCTAGACTATTTGACATTATGGGAAGATTCAGCCTTCCGAGCCTCCATTGAGGAAGTTTTGTGCCTTTGTCCTCCAGAGTTCTGCCCTCCTCCTCCCACTCCATCAACAACCTGGATCAGAGCTCCTGCATCAGTTAATCTTACTACCAAAAGGAAGAGTCAAACTTCAATTTCTTCTGCAGTCTGGAAGAGTTAGTCTGATCTGCCTTCAACATCAGTTCGTCTGCAGTTCTACCGTTGTCATACACCAGTATTTTATATGGAAACCCCAGCAGTTGACAGTGATATTGCTGCTTTGGGGATGACAAAGCCACACTCCATATGTATGGATCGGATGGTCTTTGATGATACTCAGCAGTTAGTGCGCAAAATCATTGGCTTAGATGTTGGGCTTTGTCTCTATGGCTATCTTCCAGCAGGTGGAACATAGCTTATCTTCTTCCACTCCAATTCCTCAGGGCATGCATGGGAGTCAGTCACAAGAATGACCTATGTATTGAACAGAGTCACTCAACACACTTTGGCCAATGTTGTAACCGCAGCTGCAATTTGCAATTGGCGGAACATGACAGATTGCTCTCTGCCATCACTTTCCTGAAGGAGCACAATAAGGCCAAGCTATGAGCACAGCCTTTATCCTCTAACCTTCTGTTTAACAGATTGAAGGAGTCTGCAAACAAGGCACCAAGGAGACCACTTTCCCTCTCCCACAACCACAGCATCGATACAGGGATTGTACAAGAAATCAACAAATGGACCTGACCACTCCAGTGACCTAGTGGTCAGAGCATCCACCTCAGATGTGGGAGGTCATGGGTTCGAACCCTGGTTGAGTCATACCAAACACTTCTGAAAATGGTACTAACAGCTGTCTCTCTTGGCACTCAGCATTAAGAGGTTAGTGTTAGGACTGGTCGGCCTGGTGTCAGGTTAATGTGACTGGGTGGTACATCATGCTACATATCTATGGCATGATGCCCCAGTGCTAGACATCACTATAAACTGCCACACTGTAAACATCGTAGCGGTATGACTGAAAATTTTTTAAAGCTACATTAAAAATCCAAATCTCTTTCTCTCACACACACACACACACACACACACACACCTCTGAATACTGTCCTAACGAAGCTTCATCCAGCGAAAGCCATAATTCTTGCAAACCAAAGCTGATAAAGCACCGAAAGGGTCCTATCATTCGCTTCAGTGTTTCTTCTCCCAACAGCCTCCTCTCCTAAGTAATGGATGTCATCTCCACTCCGCCCTTTCCACACATCCTGGTCGGAGGAAGGCTAGTCTTCACTGCTAAATGGGACAAGATTTGCCACGATAATCCATTGACACAACAAATGATTTCTGAGGGACTCTGCATCACTTTCCACACTACTCCTCCTCTGCTCAGTCTCCCAACAGGTACAAATGCCCCGACGGACCCATTCAGAACCACCATGTTGTAGCAAGAAATAAATGATCTTCGTCAGTAAAGGACAGTAGAACATGTTCAAACACAAATTCTCAGGGGGTTTTAATCCAGACATTTTTGGTCCCAAAGGCAATAGCACTCTGCATCTGGTCATCGACCTAAGCGCCCTCAATCAATTCATTCCTGCCCCTTGGTTCTCAATGGAAACACGATGGTGCAGTATGAATGCCTGTCCTTGAGGGAGACTTTACCATCAGTGTGGACTTAAAAGAAACATACCTTCATGTCCTTATTCACAAGGCTTCCAGGATGTTCCTGTGATTCGCCTACATCATATGCCAATTCGGAGCACTCCCATTGGGACTCAACATCATCCCACTGGTCATCACTTGTCCAATGAATCGAGTAATGGTACATGTTCAGACCATTTCTACAGAAGCACAGTCAAGTTACCTGGACAGCATCCCGCAGAAACATCTGGTGAGTTGTATCCAAACATAACATTATAGCCTTTGTTATACTGCTTACCAATCTGGGCTTTCTCTGCAACAAGGAAAATTCCGACCTGGTACCATTGCAACATTTTGTTCACCTTGGTATGGAGTTCAGTACACAGGCAGTATAGTTCATCTCCTTCAGGACTGGGCATTGAAGATCCGAACAATGGTGGCTTCTTTACTTTTGAGGAAACCTCTATCCACACAGGAATTCCTTTGCATACTAGGCTTGCTCAACATGGCAGCAGACCTCATTGTCCTAGGTTGCCTTTTCTTGTGCCCCTTGCAAATGATTCTTCTGTCCCAATGGAGACCAAAAGTTTCCCCACTGGACCAGCCCCTCACCATCTGCACACAATTGAGGCACCATCTGCAGAATTGGGGCAACCTAATTTGGCTCATGGCAGGTATACCACCCGAGATTACAGTCTATACTGATGCATGTATGGAAAGCTGGGGAGTCCACCTACTACCATCCTTTCCAGAATCCATGGCTTCCCCAGGAACAACATCTGCATATCAATAATCCATAGATTATGGCCATTGTGAGGGCATATCAATTGTGGCAGGAATATTTAAATGGCAGGTGAATTCTCATTCTGTCTGACAGCTCTGCAGTAGTGATTTGTCTCAATCAACCAAGAGGATCCAAGTCCCCAGACTTTTGCGTCCTGGTGTGGGATTTTTTAAAGTAGTATTATCAACAACATGTCTAGGATGTCTAACATCCTAGCCAGAGTCTTTGTCCCAACACAATCAACTAATACAGATAGGATAGTTTCTTCCTCCCTCAGTTTTCACTCAGATATGCACCCGATTGGACTGACCATTGGTGGACCTGTTCGCAATTTGGTGGAATACCAAACTCCCAATCTTTGTATCTCCAGTCCCAGACTCAAAAGCCAGGGCAGTCAGCATTCTATTGATATGGCCTGGACACATACGCCTACCTTCCAACACCTCTGACTTTCAACCAGAAAAGTTCTCTTGCTGACATCATTCAAGCCATGGGATGGAGATCAGAGTCAACATTTTCTGACTTTTATCTCCATTATCTGTGATCCCAAAGGGCCCAATTCAATCTGGTGGGACGGATATCTGTAGGTGAATAGTTCACCCTTCCAGGTCGATTGACAGCTTCTTAGGATGCGGCTTCATGACTTTTGCTGGGTTTGTGGGGGAAAGTTTTTCCATATTTGAAGCCGCTTCCCAACAGATTTAGTCTCCTCCAGCTGGGTTATGTAGAAGCTACCTCACATATCTATGGGGATCGGAGATGGTATCTCGGAGGTAGGGGGACATACCTCCCTCCTCCTCTTACCTGTTCTCCTGAGCTGTTATAATTGGGTAATGTATTTAAGGAAGAAACCAAATTTTCCTAGTAAAATGTTTCTTCAAGAATACTTACCCAGTCTTATTACACATACACCCTCCCAGCCTCCCTGCAATTACATCCATAGCGAGCATGCCTTTCGCTCCTGTAGTAACTGACCAGTTCATGGGTTTTGCTGCCAATCTTTTTTTTTGTAGGTAAGGGGATATACCTCTGCCTGACCATCACCTAGGTCAGCAGACAACTTTTAGCTGCCTTTAGCTAAAAGTAGTATCTGGGAAGGCTGATTTTGTGAGGTAGTAGCAGTTCTCCTAAGGTATATATGATTGGGTAAGTTTTCTCAAACAAACATATTTTACTAGGAAAAATTGGTTTCTCCTGAAACCCTTTAAATTTTAATAGCCAAAAGTGAAATGCTGTGAATTATAATTTCAGCTTGTATGAAATCCTTGTGACTCTTTAGACCACAAGTTAAAGCTTTGTCCGTAAACTTCACTTGTAGAGATCTTAGATGACTTCCGATATGAAAAAGAGACTTTGGATATTGATTTTGTCTTTATCTGTGGAAAGAATTTTTATTGGACTATGGTAAAATTGGTAAAACGGATATGATATTTTGTACGGCAGATAGTTTACATATTAGTTTGTGATATTATGATACCAGATAATGTTGTATTCTGTATTATACATTTTATGCATTTTCCATTTAATTAGAGTACATATTTAATAAGACAGGATGCAAATACAGTGGTAATTTCCAGTTAATAATATTAAAAGCAGTAATACTAACAGTGGTAATGCATTCTAGAAGAACAAAATTAAAAGGAAACAATATATGGTAACAGTAAGTGCAAGATCAGAAAGCATTTCTGAGACTATAAAAGAAAAACGATTTTAGCTGAAATGCAAACATGAATGAGCAAGAGACAATTTCATTCTAAACTTGCTGAGTTTTTATTGATGACATGACATGGAAAATTGTTAAAGCTGTGTTAAAAATCCAAATCACACACATTGAATTTTTTGAGCTGTTTCTTTTCTAAGCATAATAACAAATATTTCTCAGATTCCAAGCTGCTCTTGATTTTGCTATAATTTGAGACTTACTTATACAGTTTTACTGCCATGCATTAAGTCATGCATGTTGATAATGTATGTAAAGTACAGCTCACATGTATTTTCGGAACTCCATGCATCATGGTGGAGGTGGAGAGAGAGTGGAAAGGATTAAAAAAAAAACCTCCACCACCTCTCCAGCTCGTAGAGAATTGCTCTGCACACTGCTTTCTCATGGAGGATGACCATTGTTGTATGGACATGGTCTCTTTCAAATGGGCATGATTTAATGTGTATGACCCCCACAAATATGCTTTTGCGAGGATGATAGAGAGAGAGGGAGGGAGACAGAGAGGGATGCCAATTTATCGACATCATTGTCAGATGATTATTCACATTTCCTAGTTCTAATGAAGATTGTGCTATACTAAACAGATATGATGCCAAATGAAATATTAGATAATAATTAACATAGTCGCAATGCCTCAAAAACTGTACTAATACTACTGTACTCTTTTCATTTACAAAAGGCTGATTAACACCTTTGACAACAAGTTAAATGTGAACCACATGTTTAGTCATTGAAAAGTAATGACCCAGTCAGGAGATTGAATACACATGTGCACAACTACAAAATTTAGCCAAATTCTGACTGCATTTATACTGTATGGGACTGGTCATTTAATTTATTGCTTTCCAACTGGGGTATTTTTTTTATCCTTTCATTCATCACAAGATAAATTTGTTTCAAATAATATAACCCTTTGGAAACTTGTTTACCAGAGTTTTTATTGATTATTAACATGTGAAACATGATCAAGTTTTAATTACCAGAGCTTTTCTTGATTATACCATGTGAAACATGATCAAGTTTACCAGAGTTTTTATTGATTATACCATATGAAACATGATCAAGTTTACCAGATCTTTTAATTAATATACCTAGATACAGTGTGACCCTGCTATAGCATGCTCCATTATAACATGAATTCAGATATAACACAGTCATGGTGTGGCTCCCGAAATTTCATATACATGTATTTTTTCTCGTACACGAAAAAAAAAAATTCTTTCATAAAAGTACGAAAAACCCAATAAAAATTTATTATCGGTTTAGGGAAGAGATCGCATATGAATAATACAAGACTATCATGGCGTGGCTCCTGAAATTTTATATGAATTTTTCTCATCCACAAAAAAATAGTGTTTTCTTCTTAAAAGTACGAAAAATAACTTGTAAAAAGTTTATTCAGGAATCGCGCAGGCATCGCCAATGTTGCAAATTATGATTTTGTTTTTCCTTATTGGCAGCAAAATATACCATCTGGCAATTTTTTTTTTTTATTGGCAACATTGTTGGCTGTTTAAACTTGTATATACAACCATTGGTTTAGAGTGGAGAAATTCAGAGGTCCCATGAAAGGAAGCTGCAAAGTTGATATAAAATGCACTGAAATTTATCTGTTATTACATAAACAAATTCTTTGTCCACATTGACAACCATCTTAACAGTGCATTATTATATCATAATCTGCTTATGTTGACATCTAGCATGAGTACTGTATGTTTTGAGATATCCGCTTTTTTTTCAAATTTACATTTCTGGTAGCGGAGATCAACCGGACGAGGCATTATCTCAAAATCTATCTTTTGTCAGATTTTTGGCTGCTCGCTAGTAATTAATATATTTACACAGACTGACATTTGTATGTGGATGGTAAGAAAAATTGCTCTTCTTTTCACTCAGAATTAAATCCTTCAGAACATTCACATTTTCTGTAGTAATCCGTCATTAGATCAGAACACCTGTGTCTCTATCGTCGATTGACCCTTTCTTTAAATTTCTGATGCATGCATGAAAGGCAGCATCACTCCACTATCACAAGTGTAAAAAAATAAAAACAAAAAAACAAAAAGCCAATTAAAAAAACAAGCTCTCACTTGTCTGATCAATAGGCATGGAGGAACAGTAACTACAATTGACCATACGATGGCCAATTCATTTTAAAAAATAGGTACCCAGGTAAAATGGTAGCTGAAATTTCAAAGAAAACATTACCTTTGAAGCACCGATTGTTATGAAAACGTACTAAGCAAATGGGAAAAAAATCAGTCTCAATCATGCAATACAATTTTTTGATGTTGCCGCCACAATAAGAAACGGGCATTTGTTTGGTTCTCCAAAGCTGTCCTTTAGCAGTGACTTCAATAACACATGCACCTTTCATCAAAGAAAGCCGACTACAATTTTCAATAAAAACAAAGAACCTTTCTTCAAAGGAAGTCAGTACCAAACTTAAATAAAAGCAATGGAATTTGATGGATTGTTTCATCTTCCAATGTGACTGGAACACTTTTAATGTGCCATGAAAGTTTCCTTTTTACAGGAAAAAAGTTTATGCTTACGAACTCTACCGACGGCGCTTAAAATGCAAACTTTTACCAACTTGGGATGTACTGAAAAGTAAATGTGCTTCATCATTCGTTACTTGATTGTGCTATTTTTTTCCCACTGAATTCAGACTTATATGACCTGTGACAGAATTATTGAATATTTTAAGTCTGTGTGTGTGCATATTTTCGATGGAATTACTTGTATTGTGGATTCAATGTATGTGACTTGATTTGCGGGTGAGTACACAGTGTCGATACTTTATTCATTGCTATACATTAAACATGTATATATAAACAGTATACATGTATATGTACCAATGCGTGGTTCTCTGAATAAAGTAAAATATTATATATGCCTTCTCTGTTTTCACTACAGGTATATTTCTCATTTAATATGCATCGATTTAAGATGATAACTGTGCTAATGAAGCATGTATTTTTGCGCCCGCATTTATTGCCCACCCACCCACCCATGCACCCTCATTTTTTGGGATACATGCATCATTTTCTTCAACTAACTGACCGGGTTGCTTATAACACTGTTCGGTCTACAACACGGCTGGGTTCTATGGCTCCCAACTACCATGTTAAAGTGGTGTCATACTGTAGTTATATTCTCTATGATACTCAGTATTCCAGTGACTGTTGAAGAAGAACAGAAGTTTGCCATTTCCCTCACCAATAGATTCCAGGCCCTTGCTGACCTTGATAATGGCTTCATATAAAAGAATTGGAAGCAAGTTAGAGGCAAATTCATGTCAACCTGTAAGGAGATGTTGGAATTCAGAATACAGAAGCTCAAGAGATGACTGTCAGAATACAGTCAAGAAAAGATTGAAGACAGATGTGAAACGAAGCACAGACTTGTACAGGCAAAGACCAGAGCACAGAAACAGCATCCATTCTGTAAGGAGATGCTGAGATTCAGAATACAGAAGCTCAGGAACTGGCTGTCAGAATACAGTCAAGAAGACTGAAGACAGATGTGAAACGAAGCACAGACTTGTACATGCAAAGACCAGAGCACAGGAACAGCATCTTCAGAAGGAAAACAGTGAAAAGAATAAGGAAGTCAAGAAGATTGCGAGGAAAGATAAGTGGAAACATAATGACAGACTTGCCACAGACGCAGAGAAAGATTTGAAAATAAATGACATGAAGACCCTCTACAACATTATGTGCAACTCTGAGGAAGGAAAACCAATACAAGCAAGCCTGTAGATGGAAAGGATGGGAATGTCCTGAGCAAACCAGCAGAACTTCTTGACAGATGAAAACATTTTAGCTTGCTTAGGGGCCGAAAACCCAGCCATCATAGAAGAGAGAGAGCATCTAGACATCAACATAGGATTCATTACCAAGGAAGAGGTCCTACAGGTAATCTGGGAAAATTAAGAGTGATAAAGCCCTTGGCCCAGAGAGCCTTAAAAGTAGATGTTACAGTTACGGCAGATACCTTAATTGACATTCTGTAGGAAATATGGGACAAAGATGAGGTGCTGCAAGAGTGGAAGAAAGGTTACATTGTCATAATACCCAAGAAAGGAGGCCATAGTTGCTCTCAGAACTAGAGAGGTATTCAACTCCTATCCGTTAAAAGCAAGATTCTCACAAGGCTGATTTTGGAGAGAGCCAGGTATGCAGTAGTTTCCAGGCTGAGTGAAAAACAGACAGGATTCCAGACTGGGAGGTCATGTACTTACCAGATAGCAGCATTCAATATTATCATAGAACAGTCCCTGGAATGGCGGTCAACTCAGTATGTAAATTTTGAAGACTTCAGGAAAACATTTGACATAGTAGATAGAAGCACCATGTAGTAAATCCTGAGGTACTACAACATCCAAGAGAAGTTTTGTCAGGATTATCCAGTACCTCTTCAGAGACACAATCATACACAACAGTGACTTGTCTCCTTCTTTATTAACCCTGGTGTGAGGCAAAGGATGCTTACTTTCACTGATGATCCTTGCACTAGTTATAGATTGGGTGATGATGATGGCAGTGGACCATCCACAATGAATACAGTGGATCATGTCTCAGAAAATGGAAGATCTGGACGTTGCAGATGATAATGGACTGCTGCCACATACATCCCATCCAAAACATGCAATAAAAGACAGAATTTTCATACCATGGCCTTGAACTACCAGCCTGGAGATCTATGTCAACAAGACAAAATAACCACAAGTAAATACAGACCAGGATGCATCTATTCTCTTAGAGAGACAAGCCATTGAGAATGTTGACAGGTTCACATAATTTGGCAGCATTGTGAACAAGTAAGGAGGAATAGATGAAGATGTCAGGGCCAGGAATGCCTTGGCATGCAATGCCTTTATCACTCTCAGACCAGTCTGGAGGAATGATAATGTCCACCTGAAAACAAAGCTTAGACTGTTCAACACGAAAGTCAAATCAGTTCTGCTCAGTGGGGCAAAGACCTAGAGATATACAAAGAACGTGAAACATAAGCTATAGGTCTTCATCAATACTTGTCTCTGACAGATCCTGTGCATCAGATAGCTAGAACAAATCCCCAGCCAAGAGTTATGGCAGAGGACACAACATAAACCCATATCCAACACTAAAATGAATTCAAGTGGAAATGGATTGGACATACCCTGTTTAGAGACCAGCCCAGCATCACTCTCCTTGACCTGGATTGGAACCCTCAAGGTAATTGCAGATGAGAATGACCAGCTGTGACCAGCTATGACCAGCTATGACCAGCTATGAACCCTAAACACCGAACTTAAGACTATTCACATGTCCTTGAGGAAGGCAAAACAGGTAGCACAAGACCGTGACAATTGGAGAGCTGCAGAGAAGGCCCTATGTTCCATTAGGAATGAAGAGGAATGATCATGTGATGATGACAACTCTCAATACAATTATTTATTTTAAATTGCCATTTATTAATAAGTTTACCACCATTATTTAGTAGTACTATTTTCAGTTTTATCAGTTTTCAGAGTTAATCTCCACCTATCTAGATATGAATCTAGTATTTAATGGGCATGCCACTGCTACAAGTTGATGATAATACAGTGCCATCTGCATCCATTAAACAATTTATATTAATGTTGTGTAAACAAACAGGATCACGTGAGGAATTGAAAATGTCAGGGAGATAATTTATTTTGAAAAAATCCAGTTAAAAAGTTTTGGACTGATGTTGCAGCCCTATATGAACATGTTTATTGCTGATCAGTAATTAAAAGGGTAAATTTTAGAAAAATCAAAATGAAACTAAAGAAGTTGCAATTAACAATTTATTCAGAAAGGGGCTAAGATTTTGCTTTCAAGATCACTTTTGTCTGAATTTATTTTCTGCATGATAATTTATGTTTACATCAGCTACTGGAGACTACTAGAAGTTTACTGATGTGAATTATGTAATAAGTGATTACCTGTACACATTGGTTTATTGATCTGTTTATCAACAGATTTGATTAATTTGGCTAATTCAAACATCAATTTAAGCTGTCATTTAAAGATTTCAACAGCTGTGAGATTTTCATACTGAGAAACCATAACATTGGCCTTTTTATTTGCTTTGCATAGATGTTAGGTGTGCACTGATACCTCTCACTTCAAAAGGTGAGTGTTCAGTGTGGTTATGATGTTGCCTCTGTTTATATTGACCTTTTGGAGGTGTTTTAGATGGTTTGAGGCCAGAAATGTCAATTATACAGATGCTTAAATCAAAGGTTCAAAGATTTGGTTTGAGAGCTCAAGGCAGAGCTGTTCACACCTTTCAGAGTTTTTCCTGTATAAATCTTTGAGATTCTGCTGGGACTTGAAAAGGCAGTTTGGGTGATCCTGAATGATGAAGCCAAACAGGTTCAACCTATTGAGATTTTACTGTACAGTGAATTTAGGTAAAGTTTGTGATGTTAAGGCTCATTATTAAAGGACCACACCTGCAGTGTAATAAATAATATCCTCATCACATGGAGCATAATGTACATAACATTAGTACTGGAACAATTATCACCCTTTGTGTTAAAAGCTCTCCACTTTGGAGGTGCATTCTCCATCCCAGCATGGTGATATTGAATAAAGTCAATGAAAGATTTTTTTTCAGCCAAATTTAACATACATATTTACTTATAAGTTCTGTCCAACTGCAAACAACATAGACCTTGATCTGTCATTGCACAATGTACCTGTAGATCAGAGTCTGTGTTATTTGTTCAACTGATTACACCTAACAAACTGGATAAACCCAGGTCTGCTGATGCATTATGCATTGGCAGCTGTGGTCTGTGCAGTTTTCATTTGAACCAACTTATAAGCAAGTACATACAGTAACCCATAAATTTATATGGTAATAACTTGCCAGGATTGCATGGTGGCATCTTCGCTAACCAAGGTTCCAATAACCTTATCTACATCTTGGCGTATCAAGCCAATATTTCTGTGCCTCAGGGCTGTGAATTTCATTGGGTGTGATGGCAAGCCACCGCATCCAATCAAAATTAAGTTGTTCAAATTTGAACACTGTTCCTACGTGATCGAGACATTGGGAGCACACAACTTGAATGGACTGATAAATAAGCACTTTTCCAGTGCCAGTCCATGTTTGCACAAATACCTTTTACTCAAATAGACCTCTAATGGCTTCCCTCTGGTACATAGTCATACTTTCGATGTCAAACTTACAAAGTATCCTTTTAAGGTCAATTGCCACCACCGTTTTTGGCAGATGTACAATGCACCATGCTGTTGGTTAGTTGGCATTACATACTAAGGGAGGCAACATAAGAAATCCCATAGATGTCCCTAGGACAAAACACAGATATAGCTGTTCTATACTCCAAGGTGTAGATAGGGTTATCAGAACCTTGGCTAGTGAAGATGGCATGGTGGTAACAACTTATAAGCAAGTAAATACAGTAACCCATAAAGTAAATGGTAATAACTTGCCAGGCATGCATGATGGTAAGTTTAAAGAAAATCATATTTCAAGTGGAATTTCGTACCCTGCATACTTTCTTATACGTCTGATCCTACTGCAAAATTCATAGACTCTGATCTGCTATCACACAATGCACAAGCTGATCTGTTTCTTTGCAGTTATCAGTAAACAATAACAAACAAACAACATATACCTTGCTCTGCTTGGGCATTATGTGATGGTAATTCAGGGTCTGTTTTGTTTGCAGCCAGACTGGAATCATAAGCAAGTACATATGGTAACTGCCTCCTTCCATGACCAGTGCTTTGATCCCATGTGTAGTTAGTAATGAATATTTTTATGTGAGTTTTGAGGGGTGTGCACATACTGAAACATGTGAATACAATAATGAAAATTTTGAAGACTGGTAACTTACAGACTTGTTGCAGTAATTGTTTTCCTTCCCTGTTTTGTCACTCTACAGTTTTGTCACTGTTGGTGTCATGAAATATTTTTAAAATTTTCAGGTTTTAAAAAGCTTTCTATGGAAGACCAGGTTAAGCTGATTCAGACATCTGTTTACCCAATTGTTCTGCTGAATTTAGCCCGAGTTTACAACAGTGTCACCAAGATTTTCAATTATTTCAACTTCACCGATGAAGAAACAGAAAGAATTCTGGATCTGTTCCCGATGTTCAGGGTATTTCCGAAGCACTTTTTGCATGTTGGAGAGATGGCTTGTTTGTTTCAATTCACTGAAGAGGAATATGCATTGCTATCAGCGATTATTTTGTTCCCCACAGGTATACTTTCATCCTCATTTTTCTCTTGCCCATAATCTACCAACATTTTCTTCATTAACAATAGTATTAAAGATTTGAATACCCAGATTTGTAGGATATCAATTGTTGTATGCAAGTAAATCTTTAGTAAAATATTATGACATGCCTAACGTTTACACTCTTCTATACATCCTTGGTTTCTGTACTTGTTTTGTTAAGGAAATGTAAATTAGGCCATAATGTCTTATTACACTGTTACTCCTTAAGAAACATACCCCAAAAAGTGTACTTACATTTTCATCTCATCCTACTGCATTAGTAATCAATATGTGCAGCATTGAATGTTTTTCATTTCTGATTAGTGGGTCTTCCAGAGTGCTGATATTCTGAGGTGACCTCTGGTCAGAGATGTTCTAATAAGCATTATATTAGTATGGCTGTTGAAAAATACAGTGACCACCATGATATGGTATTAAAGCAATTTGGAAAATATTACGTAAAGACAACACATTTAATTGACAAAAGTTATAAAATTCATAAATTTAATTAAAATTTTTGTGTGACCAAGTTGTAGTAGGTCCATTAAATAATTATGATTTATGATATTCTTATTTTATATTACAGGGCATATTTGTAGTCTACCCCAGCCCTTGTAACTTTAATTATATACCCTGTGTCTAGAAATCACTTTGTATGAATTTGAACAGTTGAGAGAATTCATTAACTTGTGTTTGTACTCTGATCTATGAACCAATACTAAAATGAAACTCATGAGTTTGTTAGTACACCCTTAATGGGCTCCCCCTCCCACAAGTTAGGTTAAAAATCTTTTATTGATGAGCTTAAGTCATGTCTCCAGTTATCCTTGTATTGTTTAAATTGTGAGGCAGACAGTTTGTTGACATTGTGCTTGTCACTTTTATGAATGAAAAGTATTTTTTAAAAATGGATTGGATCTGGATATGGTATGAATGAGATTTGATCACTTACCTAAATGGATTGTGTTATGTATATTTGATTTGCATTGTTTGTTAGTTAGTTTTTTGATTTTTTTTAAAAATTCTATTACATGCTGTTGTAATGTAACATTGTATGTTGGACTTGACCTTGTCCAAAATTGAGTTCATTTCTGCTTGACCTGAATTGCCTTTATTCTGTAAGCAACTAATACATATTTAAATCATACTCTATGTGTATGGGTTTGAAATCAGTATTATTATTAATAGAAGTAAATATGTTTATTTAGGTCTATGTCTAGGTTTTGGAATTTCCTTTGTGTATGTTACATAGTCCAGGTTCTATTTTGTAAATATCAGGATCATTCTAGAAGGTTATTTTCTGTTAGGTAATAGTTTTCTTTGGAAAATGCTAATTGTGACCTGAGGTCAAGTGAAGAACTATATAATCTTGTAACTGAGGATTTTTCAGTTGTGTTTTAAGATCTAGCACTTGTATTATATTTTGTGTCCAGTTGGGCTGAAATCTATTTTCTTCAAATTATGGAATTCAAGAGATTATTTTCTCCGGAAATACAAAAGTGCTCTGATAAAATTCTTGGACATTCACTGGAATTTATAGTGAATTCAAACCTGGAATTATATTACTGTGATTCAACAAAAAACTGCTGACACATCAACACTCTATAAGCTACCACAGACACATCATCACCTTCAAGTTTGGATTTATTCTGGTCTTCTACTGAATTTTATTCAGGAGTTTAAATTGCTAGGACTTGTGTCTGTAATTCGTGGATTATTTTGGGGTTTAATTTGCAATACCATAAGTTCTATTTTCTCATTTTCACTTTGTAGTGTAGGGAAATAAATTATTTGTTGAATTTACAAAGCTTTTTGCTTTTCACTCTTTTCTGTTACTTATTTTAAGAGCATAGACTCGTAACAATTGAATCTGGATATGATATGAATGGGATTTGATTAATTACCTAAATGGATTGGATCTGGATATGGTGTGAATAGGATTTAATTAATTACCTAAATGGATTGAATCTGGATATGAAATTATTGAGATTTGATCACTTACCTAAATGGATTGGATCTGGATATGGTATGAATGGGATTGATTAATTACATGGATGGATTGGGTCTGGATATGGTATGAATGGGATTTGATCACTTACATAGAAATGGATTGGATCTGGATATGGTATGAATGGGATTTGATCACATACCTAATTGGATTGGATCTGGATATGGTATGAATGGGATTTGATCACTTACCTAGAAATGGATTGGATCTGGATATGGTATGAATGGGATTTGATCAATTACCTATATAAGTATATGTCGGGAAAATCTAAGATTTTTTTTTACTATGAATTGAGTACTCTTTCAACTTTTAAACTTGACAGCTATGTGAACTTTTTGAGTACATGTTTACATATGAGTCATTTAGATATGTTGCATGATGACAGCAGTTCTCAGAAATGCTCAAATGCCATGGTAATAGGCATAATATGGTAATAGGACATTTTAATATGACTTGAGTTAAGCTTTAAAGATTGTTAATGTTTTGTGTTTAAATTTTATTCAACTGTTTTTGAATGTAGCTCAAGTTTTCTGGAACTGTTTCATCTGAAATCATGAAAATTAATGACAGCATTAATTTTTAGAAGTACGGTTTGCCGTAAACAAAAGTTGGTCACATTGACCTAATTTTTATTTTCTATCAGTAGTTCATGCATACTGGATGATGGAAAATCCACATTCCTATGGTGGAAACTAATTAGTCCACATTGTTTTCATCATGGACCAAATATAGCAGTCACCATGTATGTCTGCACTTTGGCTGATAGTGGATGGATTAAATTTCATTGAAAGTGACAGTAATGTAATTATGTAATGGTTGACGTCCACCACATCCACTACATCACAAGAAACTTGCCCGTCAGCAGAACTGCAATAGACAGTGTGTAAGTGTGGATAGGGAATTTTTTTTATTCATTCCATATTGTAGTAACAGTTCATTTCTCCAGCAAATACATTACCTAATCACATTACATTAGGATAACTTTCTTTGCTACATCCAAATCCAGCCTTCCCAGAAAGATGGAAAAATGTCTTTCTGTATATATATTTTACACCGTATGAATGTGCAATAAATGGCTACAGTGGTCATGATTCGCTTGTCTCAGACTGACAAACTGGCTGGCCACATATTTTGACAGCTTCAGTACATTATGCTGAACATATCGCACAGTGAAACCAATCGGCTAGACCAGAATACTGCTTCATAGCGAACTGGCTATATTGATAAAACTGTCTGGCCATGCCAAAGTGGCATTCTAACATGTCGCCACTTTTGACAGCATATCCTATGGAAAAAGTGGTGCATGTTTATGATATAGCATCATCATCTTCATATGGAATGCTCTACCCATGATGTATAAGATTTGGACAGTCCCTATAGATGAAGGGGATGAAATGGAAATGCCTGAATCATCCGATCCAGCAAGGTCAAAGTCTGTATGGATGTAGATGATGAAAACAATAGTCCAATCATTTAGGACATTGCTGCAGTCAGCAAAATTTGCAGAAATAACTGGATGTTTCTCGGAAAAACTTAGTGACACTAGTAATGCAAAAGCCTTCTTTTCAGTAAGTCCTTTGCCAGTTAGCTTCTCATCATTGGCTTAAGTTGCACTCTGGTGCATACTGTTCAGAAATGCCTAATGTTGACAAGAATGTTTCTGCATTTGGTTTGAATACACCACTTTGTTATAAAGTGGATTGGCAAGGCTTCATTGCCATGTTCAAGCTAGTGAAGAACATTATAGCAGCTTCCTGACTATTTGGCTTAGCATCCTTGGCAATTTTTCATGTCGCTTAGAAGGCCATGGGATTTGGTGAGCCATATTGCCAAGGTTGCGAATAGGGCCTCTCACCACACCATGGCTAATGTTCTGATGGCCTCCTGCACCATGGACTTGATGAGATGTACTCTTGCACTCTCAGGGGTTAACTGAGGTGGTCAGAAAGCAGGCAACACAAGGGTTGCCACTGTTCTGTCACTGCAAGCTCCCCTATCCTGACATCCTACCCAGGGATCATTTGAAAAGAAGGGACAATCATCAGCAGAGATATAGTAGTGGCAATTCCTAAAGATGATGTAATTATCGTGGCTGAACAAATTATAGGAGGTCATACATACATACTTCTCGCCATCAGGCAGGGAAAGGAAAATGTTTCTACTCCAACAAACCTACCACCACCTGTCAGTAACTTAAACTTTCCTTCACCTGCCAGTGACCCACATGTGGGTGCCAGACTCCTTTTACATCAGTCTGAATTGAGGCCCTTTGCGCAAAAGGATTGGGTGATCCCAGTCGTGTTTGAGGGGCTATGAATATTGTTTATCAGGCCTTCTCTTGCAATGTCCCCCTTCATGATGGAAACCCCAAGAAATCCCATGAAGGCAGACATACTGCAAAGGGAGATAAACATTTTACTCATAAGCAGGCTCAACCAATTCATTTTGGCCCCAAAATTCAAGATGGAGATGGCGAAGTCCATCCATCTTTCAGTGCAATGTGATGAGAGGTTCAGGACAACCACCTCCACGATGACAGTGGCATACCTGGTTTACATTCTTCAAGAACATTGGGTAAATTCAATTTTGGTCTAAGATATGAATAACCTTCTTATCCTCATACACAATTTAGGATGGATAATAAACATGGAGAAGTTTGACCTTATTTCTTAATATTTTATCTATCGTGGTATGGAATTCCTTACACACCTCAATCTTGTACATCTTTCTTCCAAAAACACATTCAGAACATCACTTATGCATCAGTGAAGATTTCAAACGAAGTGTTGATCTCTGCAAGGAAGTTTCTTTAGCTACTTGGCCTGTTCAATGCATCTTCAGATTTGTTACATGTTGGCCACCTGTAACATGCACATTAAAAATGTCTATTCTGTCCCAATGGTGACTTTTCACAAGCCATTGAGATCAGATTATTATGATATTGACCCACAGCAAAACTTCTCCAATGGCAAGACTGGAAGTGGCTCATAGCAGGAATACACCTTGAAAACCCACAACCAGAAATTACGATCTGCACAGATGCCAGTTCTGTCTGTCTGGGGAGCACACTTGCTAGCAAACTTTATGATGGTCAGTAACAAGTGGATATGTTGAGAGATGCTTCTTTGCATCAACCTGCTGAAAATGAAAGCTATCCTCAATGCATCCAACAATTCATCTTTGCTAGCTAAGTTTCCAATGTGTTAAACCTATCTACACCTTGGTGGATCAATCAGATATTTCAGTGTTTCGGGTCTGTGAATTAAAATGTACCTGCTACTTTCTGTAGTCCACATCGATCCACTTGTATATTGGCATTAGCAATGGCCAAAGTCACTATTGATGATAAAAACTATGAGATGGCAATTAATTTTCATTTTCAGTCAACATATTTAACGTTCAGAACATACGAGGTTTGTTTTTGCTAATGAAGGCAGTGTAATATCTTTGATGGCCATTATCATAATGTAATTTTGAGATTGAAGGCACACCATTGGCAATGATGAATGCATTTATTCAGTGAATTATTAATTTTGAAAGGAAAATTAATCCAGAAAAGGGAACTGGTATAATAAATGCTGGTAGATAATGAGTGGACCTATAAGCTTAAGTGCAATAGCTGTAATAGAAAATTACATAGTGAAAATTACATAATTACATTTCAGGTAAACCAGGTATTTGAACATCGTAATATTACCTAAGTAATCGATGACACATTTATTGCAATAATGTAAGTGTCCAAGAAAACATGACAGTACAGTGCAGACAGCAAAGTGAAGGTGGCAAAACCTTCAAAAGCAAATAATATCACTTTTTAGCACTACTAGTACATAAGCACAGTTTTTTCCTTTGTCACTCTAAAATGGTGCATGTCCCCAAATTATGGGGGATGGGGGAACACAGTGTCCTCTGCCCATAGTATTCCAGTTTCAGCACTGCAAACTAGACAGTTTAAGTAAAACAGGATCTAAATTTTAATTAAATTAAAGAAAGATTTGCTTGAACCTGTATTTATGAATGCACAAAACTGTGGTATTTGTTGTTATTTAGCCAAGCATTGTTTATGAAATAAAATTTTCAAACCATTAGAAATTTTACCCTGAACACCATGTAAATCTATAACTTTTCTTCTCAATATTGTCATTTTGCATGTTATGGACTGCATGTTGGAATACTTACATTTTCAAGCACAGTAGACATGATCTTGCCAAAAAGATTTCAAGACAAGTGATAGGAAAGAAACTATTTTAGAAGTAAAAGTTATTGAACTTGTATTGGCCAGTTGTACTGACTTCATGGTAAACCACCTTTTCTAAGGCTGTGACTCACTTACCTACACAGATTTCTTGTTCTGAATGGATAAGAGAGACAGTTGTTGTTGTTGTTGTAGGGTTTAATGCCATTTTTCAGCACAAGATAGGCTATACATGGCGGCCAGCATAAATGGTGGAGGAAGAATCCAGGAAAACCCCTCGAAAGAACCACTGACCCACGAGAAGCTACTGGCAAGCTTTCTCAAATACCCACATTGGACCGCTCCGGTGGCCTAGTGGTTAGAGCGTCCACACCAGATGCAGGAGGTTATGGGTTCGAACCATGCCTGAGTCATACCAAATACTTGTTAAAAAATGGTACTAACAGCTGCCTCGTTTGGTGCTCAGCATTAAGAGGTTAGTGTTAGGACTGGTTGGCCTGGTGTCAGGATAATGTGACTGGGTGGGTCATCACACCACATGTCTGGCATGATGCCCCAGTGCTAGACATCACTATAAACTGTCACACTGCAGACATCGTAGTGATATGACTGAAGTATTGTTAAAGCAACGTTAAAAATCTAAATCATACACAAACATAACCCACATTGCCGAACCCGAGACTTGAACCCACTGTTACGTGAAGGCTCGTACAAAAGTAACAAAAGAAAAGAGCGAAGCCAACAAGCTTTGTAAATTTAACAAAATAATTTATTTCCCTAGAAAACAATGTAAAAATATGAAATAGGACTTACGGTTTGTGAATATAATCCAAAATTTAATCCTACGTATGAAAAATATAAGTCCTATCACTAAACAGTTCTAATTGAATCTAGGTTCGAATCTCGATGACATTCCAATATGGAGGCGATGACATCAGAAAAGGTCGTTGTACTGGTGGCAATAGATCTTTGATTGAATCACAGTTTTTAATTTTTCCGTTTAGAATTCCAAAATAAATTTCCACTGAATGTCTTTCTCCCAGAACTTTTATAAATATGAAGCACTTGTGTAATTTTCTAGAGAATGAATTATTAAATTCCAAAAAATAGATGAACTTCTAAACAATCTGGCAACAACAAGGTTTAAAATACAACTCAATAGATCTAGTAGAAAATGGCTGTTTTAAGCCTCGATTTTAGATCACATGGTAGCTCACGTGACAGGCGACGTGACTGCTAATTTGAACAGCGCAATAAAAAAATGCCATTTATCACATATGCAAGAATAGCCCTATCTAAGAATCAAATTCTCGCACTGGAAATAAAAAAAAAGAAAGGCTGTTACAATTCAGCTAACATGTGGGGCCGAAAATGACCTTGGTAAAGCCAATCATATTCACCCAATGTTTACAAGATCTACAAACCAAGATGAGCTAAAAATAGTGCTTAAGCAACAATTACATTCTAATCGGGTCAAGCCAATTTTCCAAAAAGAGACTCAAATCCAATGAAAATTATCATTACAATAACATGTAATGAAACAAAATTTAAATAAAAAGAATTTAAAACTAACACACAAGCAATTTAATTACATATTCGTAACACCACGCAGACAGAGGTGAGATGGAATGATTCGTAACGGTGAGCGCTTTAGACCACTTGGTCACTCGGGGCCCCTAAGAGAGATGGAAGCTGAGGGAAGTGACAGCCAGTATAACAGCATGCTTCAAAAGTGATACATGAAGTTTGAAGGGGAGTTAACTTTTGGGATTTGTTTATTTACAGTCATGAACGCAATCTGGAACTTGTATCTATCTAGAAAAAGAAGTATGTCAATAAAAATCCAGTAACATTTTTAAGGGTATTTCAAGGAAAGACAATAAAAATGATAAATTTAACTGATTATAGTTAATTTCTTTTCACTTAGTGTAAGTGTCAACAATTTTCAGATATATATATATATATATATATATATATATATATCAGGCTATGAGGGATAGGGATAGGACAGATAAATAATTACTTAACAAGACACAATGCTCCCCTCCCATTGACCCATGGGACCACAACCCCACCCCAACCGCAACACACATGCACACACTTTTGAGTCTTTGAAACCTCTCACCACTGTTTAGAAATATGTCATTTATGATTCTCCTGGAAACAAGTTGCAAATGGGATCATGCAACATTATTTACAGACTCTGATTTCAATAAAATTTAATATACAAAGCAATGTAAAAAAATTTTTCTTGTTTCTCTTTTACATGTCAAAGACTTGTGCAAAATGTTGAATGATGTATGTGAATATATACATTCTTACATTTATGGAAGGACTGTTAATTGTAAAAATTAAATTCTGCAGCATATAAAAAATAGCTGCAAGACAGTATTTCTAACCAGGTTGTTCATTATTTCAGATACGTCCCAGCTGAATGACCCAAAGATTGCGGAAGAATTACAGTTAACACTTGTTCAGGCCCTGCAGGTCTATGAAGAAAGTAAGTCCGTAATAAAGTGTCAAAAAACCATTAAATATGCAGGCCTTTATGGGGGGTGGGGGGTGTTTGCATCTGGGATCACTTTTCTGATGTTGTCATGGTTGTAGGCATCAGTGATTAATTTTAGAATTTAGCTAAGTTTCTCTGATCATGTTCTATCTTCAGTAGTGAAACTTCATGTCTGTATTCATCTTGGAAGGCACTACTCATCACAGACAAAGGTGGATCACAAGGACATTGTCACAGAATGGATGAATGGATGGTTGGAATGCTACTTCTGAAGAACATAGAGAACACTCACAAAAAAATTACAGTGATTCAAAGATTATGATGAATTAACAAAAATTATTGCATAATAGTAAAAAAATAACTGCAGTTAAACTGTTCTTAAATGTTATTCACTGTTCTTGAGAGCACATAATGGTTCACTGGTACTTCTTTCACAAAATTATTTTCCCTCTAATGGCTCCCTCGCTCTAGAATGCTCTTGAATGACTTTCTTCCTCTATACATGTATGCCCTGTAATGGCTTTCTCACTGTAGGCCCCTCCAGTGGCTTCTTCACTGTATAGTATTTCATGTGATTTGGGCTAGTATGCCTGATGTTCTTCGGACATCCCAGGTTTGTCTGCCCTTGTGGCAGGATTCCCTGGCTAGCACAAACTCCCTTTAGCAGTCTCTCAACCAGGCCTTAGCTCTCCAGGGTTGGAAGCAGCTACAAATCGAAAGTTGTTTTGAGTCACAGTATGAAGTTATTTACACTATATGTGTACATTACACTGAGTGACTGTTACATAGAATGCCTTCATGATCTGTTTTATACATGTGCTCTCTTTATGACATATACAATTACGTTCATATCTCCTACTACACTAAATTAAAGAAAACCTCACATTTTATGAATGCAAGACAATGAAAATATGAAATATTTATATTGCAAATATATATACCAATAGATTACAATATATTAGCATAGTATATTCAATGTACTAGCGTTGTTTTCTCGAGTATAAATTACAGTCAATATATTTGATAGACATAATAGTCTGTAGGGTACAGACAATAACTTATGTATGGTAAATACATAAGTAGTGAAAATACAGTCTGCTAAATTGAATTGTAATGAATGAAATAGAATCCTTGAGAACAAATCCTGTTCTGTATAAATGAAAAAAGAAAGGAAAAACAGAAACACTTTACCTCCCAGAAGTATAATTCCAAACTGTATGCAGTTACAGCATTTTTCCCCGATATTATTCAATATATTAAAGAACTAAATTTTCATACCTTAATCTGACCACACTAAATATCCAGGTTTTAGTTCCTGTCCATAGTAATTATAAGTGTGACTACCCAACTTTTACTTTGCATATCATCCCATTATACAGACCATTGGTTAGAAATCATCAAGTGCACATGCTTCTTGCCTGGTGAGAACAATAACCCACTTATTGCTGCTAGGCACTTCCTGTGGAAGATGTACAATTTATATAGGCACCCTCATGGATCAATATTACCCACACAGTACTTAAGACACTTCCAGCATATGATGTCCATCTTGGGGCCTCCGTTTTTAAGAGATGTCTTTTTGCTCAAATTCAAGCCTCTGCCACCCAGGAGACTGTACTTAGCGACACCTTAGAAGTAATGGGATAATGATTCATAAGTGCTGCAAGTGTAGTGGGCTGCCATCCGCAACAATCTTTTCCAGATTTTTTCACAGGTAGCGCAAAGACATTGACTTCACCACCTTAATCCATAAACGACAAAAATGGGCACTCAGGTTCCTACCTTGTTATTACATCTTACTTGATGAGTGAAACTCCACCTTGCAGGCTTGGACTTAAGTTGCCAGACCAATCCCATCACAGTTCTGTTCTCCTCATTGCTCTACATCACTTGCCAGGTCTACAGTTCTAACAACAGAGGATCTTTTTTAATGGAAGAATCTACTTTCAATTGCTTCCACAATCCCACAAGTTACTGATACTTTGGGGCTGCTTACATCGTCAGTTACAAGCTCCAAGTGTCTACAGATGTTTCTTCTCACAAATGCATTCCATTTTCCTATTGGAGTTGTGACCATGGACTCAAAACTGCATCTAATGTCTATGACAATATTCAATAGGCAGAACATGGCTTACATTCTTCTGACCTGAACCTGACCAGAAATAAATGGGAATATGTTCATAGAATGGTCCACTTTATAACACAGAGGCAGAACATACTGTAACTGTGGCCATAATGGCAGCTATGAACTTAACAAAAGGTGGAATGAGATACAATTCGCTGATTCATTTGTCTCAACATGGTGGCTCTCTGACGGGAAGTTCTAAGTGCTTCTGGACAAAGTCTGAGTTCCTGGCTGAGTACTCAATCAATAATCGGAATGGAATATTTGCAAGCTGATCTATACATAATGGAGCCATAGTCAACAAAAAGCTGAAACTGCAAAAGTCACTGAAGATTAAAATTAAGTCTCTGACTTTCTTATGTTATAATTGAAGGAATCTACATACAGTGTGACCCTGCTATAACATGGTAGTTGGGGTCCGTAGAACCAGACTGTGTTATAGACCGAACCATGTTATAACCAACCAAGCCTGTTAGCTGAAGAAAATTATGCATTTACCTAAAATATGGCTTTTGGGGTATGTGTGTGTAGTAAAAGCAGGTGCAAAAATATGTGCTTTTGATTGAATGAAGACAAACTAGACTGAAAAATACTTGTATATTGACAGCTTACATTTGTGTAGTACAATCCATAATCCGGTAAGTACTGTACTTGTATATAATAAATCAGTGAATTTGAGTTTAGATCACATGTTGTAAACTTCATATATGACTCACATCCTGTTAGAAAACACAAATAACACGTATATGTGAAATGATAGTCCTTGTTTTGATCTATATCCATTTGTCACTTAACAGTTCACTACAGCTGTCACAAGTAGCACATGGCTGTTGCTGTTTACATGCTACATGTGCATCTACTTAAATTGGCCTAGATTTTGGTCAGCTGGAGTCGGTATCATCTCGCCGAGGCGACTCAGGGGATAAGGCTATTGATAGGGAAATGAAAACTTGAACAAATTGCAAGGTTTAACAAACATCTTTGCAAGATACCCCATCTTCAATTAACTTGATGGCCGTATGTCTATAATTTTTCCAGCAAAAATGAAACTTTCATTGCACAATTAAAGTGTTCCAGTCATTTGGAAAATGCAATAATCTATCAGATTCCATTGCTTTTATTTAAGTTTGGTGCTGACTTCCTTTGTTGAAGGGTTATTTGTTTTTATTGAAGAATGTAGTCTGCTTTCTTTGATGAATTGTGCACATGTTTTTGAAGTTACCAGTAAATGACAACTTTGGAGGACCAAACAGGTGTCTGTTTCTTATTGCGGTGGCAACATCAAATAATTGTAGAACATTGATTGAGACTGAATTTGTTTTTCATTTGTTTGGTATTATACAGAAGGTTCAGTGCTTCAAAGGTGATCAGTTTTCTTTGAAGTTTCAGCAAAACCTTTTTCTGGGTACATTTTAAAAACAAAAGGAATTAGCCGTTGTTTGGTCAATTGTAGCAATTACTTTTCCTGCCTTCAAACATTGGTTGATTGTAGTAGTCTGGTAGAACAGATAGACCAACAAGTAGATCTCGTAGGGTTGTTTTGTTTGTTTCTTGTTTTGTTTCTTTCTTGTGACATTTCTGGTGGCAGAGAGATGCTGCCTTCACATACGTCAGAAATTGTTTAAAATAAAAGGCCAACAGACAGTGAATACATGGGTGTTCTGTTCTGGTCTGACAGGGATTACTACAGAAAATATGAGTGTTCTGAAGGATTTAATTCTGTGAGTGAAAAGATGAGGAATTTTACTTACCATCCACTTACAGAGTTCAGTCAAAATAAATATATTAATTACTAGCAAGTGGCTGATAGTCCGACACTCTTTCATCCGAAAGATCCATTATGAGATAGTGTCTTGTCTGGTTGATCTCTGCTTCCAGAAATGTTAAAAATATTTGAAAAAAAAAAATGCCTAGAGCTCACAGCACACAGTACTCAGGCCAAATGTCAGAATAAGTGGATTATAATTTAACAATTGACAGTTAAGGTGGTTAATCAATATCAACAATGAATTTATTTATCTAACAAGATATAAATTCCAGTGTGTTTTATAGCAAGTTTCCTTTCATGGTGCCTCTGAATTTCTTCACTCCAAACCCAAGTTATATATACAAGTTTAAACAATCAACAATGACATCGGGTTGTGGGAATCACCAGATGGTATAATTGGTTGCCAGTAAGGAAAATAGATCGCAATTTCCGACATTAGCAAATCACAGTGTGATCCCAGATTAAATGTTTTACACGCTATTTTTCAAACTTTTGAGAAGAACTTTTTTTTTTCATGTACAAGATAAATACGTGTATATGAAACTGCAGGAGCCATACCATATTCATCTATATTAGAATTCATACACAATCTCTTTTCCAAAAATGATAAACTTTTTACACATTACTTTTTGTACTTTCAAGAAAGAAAAACGTTTGTGTACAAGAAAGTACATTATATGAAATTTTGGGAGCCATGCCACAGTCATGTTATATCTGAATTCATGTTATAACAGATTATGCTATAGCAGGGTCACAATTTACCAATTTATATGATTGTAGGTGTAACAGGAACAATGATATTGAGGATTTAAGAAAAGTTAAATAAAAACACAAAGTCACTCATGTGTGAAATTAGGTCAGGGTAACATCAATTTAGTATGGCTGAGTTACTCTCCCTAAGCTGCATCCATTCCCCAATTTAATGTGTTTAGTTGAAAAACGGTCCTAGATGGTGGATTGGCCTTATTTGCACAAATTTGAAAGATCTCCATGCCAGAATGCTGTCAAAATTTTGTGAAATCTTTTGAGCTGTTTTAGAGAAGATATTTAAAAGTTTTCCAGTTCAGCAAAGGTGCCCATACTGGATGATGAACTGACATCTACTGAAATGTTGTAAATGTTATTGCTCCTGAAACTGTTTATCTCCGGTTGCTTTGTGTGAACACATACATGTATGTATATGGTTGGCTTCAAAAGGGGGATTCCTTACAAAGGGATGTCAGTTCTTTTAGAAGTCACTATTTTATATTCTAAGGGCTTGTGCAGAATTTGGGGGTGTGGGTTGGGTTGTAAAGACCTTTCTAATAACTCTTTAAAATGTACATGAGAAGATATTTTGCAGTGCAGATGAGTCAGTTATGTCAGTTCTCTTATACCAAAACTACCCACAAAAAGTTGGGCCTTTTATCACCCAAATGATTGATATCATTTCTGAAATATTTTAAAGAATTTAGTAATATTGAAGAGAGTAGTACTCACTTTTGGTTATAAATTTCAGAAACCCATGAAGATGGAGCAACAAGATTTGGAGTACTCCTGACCCGCATCGGAGAACTGACTGTGTGCTTGCTGCAACATAACCAAGCCATCAAAAACTTGATCACATCATATCCATACATGCAAATGAGTCAGCTGTTTAAGGAGATGATTCTTCAGTCTGTTTGACAATGAAGTATGCTTAATTGACCTGACCTAGATATGACAGTGGAGTGCATTTTACCACATATATTCTCTTATAGTTTGAGTTAAAACCTAAACTGCAAAGACCCAGATCTGTGGTCATGCCTTAGTATATCAAGATCAATGCAGTTCATTAGGAGCAATCATAAAACGTTCAATATAGACCCTGATCTGCTAGTGCTTTACCTTCATGTGTCAACTTTACATAGGAAAAGCGAAGACATCACCATGTGTAATGATTTAATGTATTATACAAGTGACAGGCATTGTCTAATGTAATCATAATATCATAAACACCAGCTGCAATTTACAGTCATTCCCACAGTTTATAAACACTGCAGTTTGTTTCTGACTCTTGATATGTCAGAGGACAGTGAACTCGCATTCCGACAAATGTAGAAGGCTGGAAATGAAAGTACTAAAATCTCAGTTTAATCAGTCAATCAAAAACAGAAATTAGGTTGAGTCTTTTTTAGACATTGTTTGAAATGTACCACGAATCTGCACTGAGTAAATTAGTCTTAGAGTAATTGTTTTGATACTTTGATTCCATGGTACATTGCTTGTTCACAATATTTTTCCCTCCACATTAATCCTGCAGAGGGGGGGGGGAGGGAGGTGCATGGTTTTGTACACACATGTGCAAAGTCTGTTGAAACAAACTACTCTCAAGCACACTTCAGCCATGTGAGAGTTGCAGATAAGTCCATTGAGATGATTGCACTTGAATATTACTGTTTGAAAAACAATAAAACTTATAAAGTGAATTTTATATAATATGAAATATGATGTACTATTTTTAATTTGAACTGGACATCTTCATCACTGAGTCATACAATATAACTTTGTCATTGTTTAATCATAGTCAATGAGTTTTTAAATTATTTTGGTATATTGTGTAAGGTCAGACGACCATTTCCAAAATATCTTTGAGTATATTAAAAATTTTGTAAAGTGCCTAATTAGGATCATATGTATGGAGTGTAATTGTTAACACATAATGTGATATTTATTGTCTTTAATACTCGTACTTGGAATAGTGTTAAGAGTTCACACTTTTACATGTGTGTTTCATGAATAAAAGTTTACATCACTACAAAACAAGATTTTAATGGAAATTCAACTCATGTGTGGACCTTCAACTGGACATTGTGGCTCATCATAGACTTAAAGTCATATAAGAAGGATAATAAATTGTCTTTAGTTTAAAATCATGCATTGGTAACTTCATGCTCTTTATGGCTCATTCACTTTTATATTAGACTGTTACCATATCACTGTTTCTAAACCTTTGTCTATAGTGATTGCAGAACTAACTAGATCCTACTTTTCTTTACAAAGGATGTATTGAAATGCCCCCCAAGAATGAGGAACAAGGAACCAGACTAAAATGTGATGTGTAATATTTCACTACTAGTGTTTTGATGTCTACTCATTCACTGCTTTACAGTGTCATAAGCTACAAGTTCCATCTCTGCAAGTAAAGAATCCTGGAAATTGTTCTCCAACAAATTTTTTGACCATTACAAGAGGGAATGATTGCAAAAAATGTAATTTAAATTTAGTGTGATAAAGTTATTCAATAGTGGTTTTTATAGGGTGGCATTTGAGCACCAAATGTATTGTATTATAACAATTTTATTATCCTACCAAGGGGAGGTAACTCACTGCAAGGAATAGATGCTAATGCATGAGCACATTAATCGTGTTAGTCAATGTATATTCATAATCCAAATTTTGTGATTGTACTATAGAACAACTTTTACGTAGGAAAAATGAAGATATCACCATGTGTAATGATTTTAATATATTGTACAAGTGATAGTTCGTGACATTACTAGAACATGTTAGGTGAGCTTGAGATATTTAACTATGTAAACTACAAAATATATTTGTGAGAAATTTATGATCATGATAATCATCCAGTAATGTTATACTGGCAGAGGGAATGGAAGAGTCTTTAAATTTATTCATGAATGTGTTTTGATTTTACCCCAAAAAATGTTGTGGTAGCTCCACAATCTGGTCATTCTTGGTATTCATTGACAGATCTTCAGGTGTCAATGTTTTATAATTCCTGGTTGTATTAGGCTTCACTGCTGCAGATTCCAGGATATTCCATACTTATAAGTGAAGAATTTTCCAAAATTTTGCATAATGTATTAGAGTTGACTTTTAATAAGCAAGACATTCTTAAGTTCTGATCAATATCTAGCTTGTATCAATATGATATAGATAATGACCAATGAAAAGAATGTTCAGAGAATTAAAGCAAGTATTTTGAGATTAAAGTCAGAATCTTGGGAAAGTTCCTCACCTTGTTAGACAATAAAGAAAGTATGAAACTAGCATAGGCACCCATTATCCAGGCAGACAAATTGCAAAATGAACTGCAACTAACATATTGATTATGGAAAAATTTGTTCTTTTTATGGATTGAGCAGGGGTAGATAATCTTATTGACTACCTAGCTTGAAACTACTTTACAACAATAGGTGGCCTTTTGTGTTAAAAGTATTTTCATACATGAATGATGAAATCTGTGTAGTCGATGTTATACACACACCTGAATTACATTGTGTAGCATGTTCTATTTGACCTTTGACAGTTCATTTGTATTCCAACTAGATAATATGTATTCAATCATGCCATCCAGAATTGGTTCATTTATCTTTATTACCCTCATATATGTTTTTATCATCATTATTTTGTACTTAAAATAGGAATTCAGAAAATCTTAATCATGATATAACCTTTCAAGGGCAATTTCTTCTTTTTGTGATGTGCTTTTGTTTTGTTAGAGAATGCACTGTATATCCAGTTGTTTTTGGTTTACAGACTTGTATTTTAGGATTTGAATAGTTTATTGTTGCAATTTACCACAATCCATCAGGTGAGCAAATGATTGTTTATTGTTGCAAATTACCATAACCCATCAGTGAGCTGGTAAATGATGTTTTATTATTGCAAATTGCCACAATCCCTCAGTTGAGCTGGTAAAATCATTTGTGATATTTCAACCAGCATTGTTATTTTCAAATCCTTAAAGACAAGACATACCCATTCTGATGTAATTTAAAATTTGATTTAGTTACTACTGGAAATATAATTCTCTATGCGACCGCTCCGGTGGCCTAGTGGTTAGAGCATCCGGCTTGGATGCAGGAGGTCGTGGGTTCGATCCCCGGTCGAGTCATACCAAAGACTTACAAAAATGGTACTAACAGCTGCCTCGCTTGGCGCTCAGCATTAACAGGTTAGTGTTAGGACTGGTTGGCCTGGTGTCAGGATAATGTGACTGGGTGGGACATCATGCTACATGTCTGCGGCATCATGCCCCAGTGCAAGACATCATTATAAACTGCCATACTGCAGACATCGTAGCGATATGACTGAAAAATTGTTAAAGCTACGCTAAAAATCATAATCACATCACATCACATCACACATAATTCTCTATGCCACAACATCTCAGAGTTATGTGATGTCATGTTGTATATAAATTTCTGACAGGACAGGGAGAGTGTTACTGACAGAAATTTTGACAATCAGACAGTAATAATAAGTTGCAGATGTTTTGAGTGTTTTTATTGAGTATGTATATTTTATTAATCTTACATTTAAAATAATTCAGGAAAGATGTGTTTTAAATTTCCTTTTTTTGGCCAGTTATTGTGCTTGATTAAGTATTTTAAAAACTTCTTCATTGTTTGGAAAGCTTTTTATTAAATTAGACCCCTAGTGCAATGTACAGGTCAGATAGCTATTAGCTTGTCTCATATTTCAGACTTCAGATTTTAAAATGCTCAAGGCACATTGTAAATTGTTATAATCAAATATTGTTACAATAAATGTTTATTTTATTTTTTATATACCTTATAATTTGTTGTTAAACAAGAAGCAGTCAGAACTTAACTATCATTTCCTGGCAATAGGACAATTGTACTGAATGTTTTCTAATTCCATATCACCATATTCTCAAATGAGGCTGGAACTAAATGTGCATAATTCATAAAACTAGCCTTTGTTAATTTATCAAAACTAATTGTTGCCAACATCAATATTAGAGCCTTTACCTAAGTTACTGAAGCTTTCATAGAAGTGTTTCTAGTCAGGCAAACTCAAGAAAGTACTGAACAAACTCCATGGCTTCCATTTTGGAGAGTGAAGAATACGACCCAGTTACTTTAAATAGCAGATTATAACCAGAGTTTAAAAAGCAACCACATCATCTGACATAATGGCCAGTCACATTAATGAATGTAGTATCTAACAGGGGGTTTGTCCTGAAGGTGGCTTTATGAAAACCAGCTCTAAATGGCTGATGTTTACAGCAGGCATCAAAAGGCACTTCCATGAGAATGGAGTAGAGGCATCAAAATGCGCTTCCATGCAAATCAGGAAGAGACATCCGAAGGCGCTTCCATAAGAATGGAGTAGAGGCATCCAGAGGAACTTACATGAGGTAAAGGTTAAAGAAACCAAATTATGTTTCTTCAAGAATTCTTACCCACTCATAATAAACATACACCCTCCCAGCCTCCCCACAGTTACATCCCATAGAGAGCATGCCTTACACTCCAGTGACTGAGATATTCATGGAATTGACCGCCAATCCCTATACCAATGGGAGATCATTCTGCCCAACTGCCACCTGAGTGTGCAGAGATCTTTTTGTTTCATTTAGCTAAAAGTGTTATCTGGGTGGGCTTGATTTAAAAGGTAGTATTAGTTCTCCTAAAGTATTATGATTGCATAACATATTTAAAGAAGAAACTGCAATATTCATGTGCATAACAGCTGATTCAGTTTATGTTTCAGGATGAAGTTTGTAATCAAAATTTTTTTTTTGATTTTCAGTTACATATAGGGATTTTGTTTCATTGTCTGAAGATTGACAGATGTGCAACAAAAATATAGTGATTTGATCTTCATTTCGTTAGAGCATGTTTTATTAGTATCTGGATAATGACTTGATATTTTGTGTCTTGTTATGATCTGGATTTTCTAATGCTGACAACATGATGTGAATAAAAATTACTAGGATAATAATGTATATTTATTATATACCAATAAATGATACGTATTGCAACTAATCATTTTCTATCAGTCTAATACAACCATCTTGATCACCTACTAGTATCATCCAATTCTGTATCACCACAGTCTGAAAAACTGAAACAATTTTGACATCATTTGAATGACACCCACCCCACCCAGTGGTTAAGAAATTGACATTAGGCATGGAATAGCCAAGTGTACTATTCAGATAATTGGGCATAGTTGAAAATTTGTTAACAAAAAAGACCAACAGTCATTTTGGCATTGTTTAAATGCATGTTGAACTACCCATCACTTGTCATGTGATGGTTGCAGACCATCTTCGAGTTTTATATCATCTGAATCCAGTCTGAATAGTTAAATACCTAGGTGCACACAACTTTGTGACATCATTTTCATTCATTTTCACTCATTTATGTCAACAATATTGACTTTCATTATTGACACTGACACAGTAAATGCAATATAAACACATTCATGGGAATGTCATGTTGTGCAGTCAGTAACAGGACAGAACATCTGCATAGCTTGTCACTAATTAATCATCATCTTACATTATTAGTTGTAGTTCCAATGATTAATTAAAATAATTGCCTTCATTGAAAGTGTGTTTTAAAAGCATAATCAGTATCCTATATCAGTGAATTATGCTCATTGCTTCCTGTCTCATGAGATCACAAATATATCACTAACTTGAGATGATACAGTTGTCATCATCAACATATATTAGCATTAATATGTTTAGAGAAGACCAGAAGTAATTGCCAAAAATGAGAAATAACAACCATAAAGTATTATTTAAAGTTGATGAATATAGGGATAATATGTGCTTGCTGTACATGTGCAGACATTTGCTGGAAAATGAGGAGAGAGTTTGATATAGGTTTAATGAAGTTTTAATAATTTTATTAAGGTTTAATATATTGAGGTTTTGTGTTTAATGAAGTTCACTGACCAATATTTGCACAAAGCAGACCATGAATTATCATTATTCTTACATGATCTGTTATTATTGTCCATTTCAGCACAGTCTGTTCTTACATGATCTGTTATTATGATCCATTTCAACACAGTCTATTTACATGATCTGTTACTATAGTCAATTTCAACAAAGTCGAATAGGTATACCTTTCCAATTAATAAATACATCACCAAATAAAAAAATAATAACTACAAGCCTTGACAACACGAAAGACCAAATATTTGAGCAGGTAAGTGAATGTAAGTTACAGTTAGAAGTTTAATTTATAGCAAATTATTGTAGATGTGAAAATTCCTGTTCAAATCTGCCATTCTGGTTAGTCTTTGTGGGTTATTTTCTGCAAGGCATTGTGGGTAAAAGTGGAAGGTGTTTTATTTTTCACTAGTTCACTTCTTGTAACAATGAAAATGTAAAGGAGAGCCTGATACCAGTTGTGCACATAATATCTTCCAGAAAGGTACCCACCATTACTTTAAAGAATTTACTAATTTGTTCAAGAATTTCCACATCAGACTTTAGGTGCATCAACTCTATACCAAATAATCACAAAAAGGAGATTTTAAAAACAAAAAAAAAACATCCTGAACTTGAGCAGCATATGAAATTCCAGTGTTGGAGTACATCTGACATCACAAAAATGCATGTCAAAACAAACTGGATGATGACTTAAAACACTGTATCATGAAAAGATGACATGATTTTAATTCTAAATATTAAACATTTTAAGCAAATGCAAAATGATGAAAATAAAAAATAGGATTAGGAGAAATTGGGTATATTGTAAAGATCATGAAACAAGAATTCATCAGTATGGACCTTTTTGCTTGGGATGGCTCAAATATTGTTTTCAAATGCACCATATGTACTTGCTTATAAGTTGAGTTCAGCTGTGAAAAAAACCCATAAAATGACATTGTGCCAGCAGATCAGAGTTATTTTGTTTGTTCTGCTGATTACTGCCAAGAAATTGGAAACACCCATATATGTAATGGCAGATCTGGGTCAGGGCAGTTGGCATTGTACTTGACTTTTAAGTGAGTATATACAGTGGGCGATATTATTACAGTTAAACTGTGATGTAGCATGCAGTACATTCAGGTTCCTTCCTTAAGGATCAAAATAACACAAAGGACAGATTTTACACCATTTTTAGCTCTTTTTTTGTGTGTAAATTTTTAGGAAGAGATTTTTGTACGCAACTTTACCCAAATACCGGTTTACATCATCACAACATTGTGTTGAAATCCATGTTCATGTGGCTGGTTTCAAGGTCACATCTTGTTCATATATGAGTGGCTTTGAAACATGTCACAAATTTTACTTTATCATTAGAAGAGTTGCTGCATACCACATTTTTCTGCCTTGCTTTAGAGTCAAGGTTGTGGCAAAGTTAATTGTGATTGTGATATTTTTAGTAATTTATGCTGGTTAAGCTCTTAAATTGTAGAGGGTTTTTGGGCATGTCATTATTGCATATACTCTAACACAGCATGTGAGCGAGACAGGTTTTAAGTATAAATTTTTTTATGATGAAAACGTCTTGATTCTGTGATTTATAACAATATTTTTCTTAATTCTCATACTTTTATTGTACATATGCATCCCATATTTTGATTTAGATAACTCAGGAGTGTGTTTTAGACATTTTAAGTGTTTGTAATGTTCCTCATTTAGTACAAAAACTATTGCTCATTTGTAATACATGATAGAAATTAAGACACTTTGAGCTACCGTACATACTCACTCAAAGATTGGGTCCATCTGCAAACATATACCCTGATCTGCCATCACATAATGTACCAGCAGATTAGGGCCATGTTGCAGTTTGCAAATGGTCCCGACTTACATCGAGTATATATGGCATATAATAATTTAGGTAGTAATTTTCCTCATATTGCGCCCTCTGTACAAAGTAGCATAACTTAATATTTTCTTTACATTTCCTCCACACCTTTTTAAGATACTGGTACTTGTTTGTGTAATTGTTCTTTTCATAGATGTCTTCAATTTTTTTAAAATCATTATTAATCCTCGAGTGCAAGTCTAGAGTTCAGAGGTGGCGGAACTAGGGACAGAGGTTGGGAAGAAGGGTGTTTGTCACTAGTGGAAAGAGTATGGTGACTTTCTTTCAATTCTGGTTATATATTCTGTGCATACTCATGCCTGTCTCTGTATTTTTCAGCCCATTAGTTAAAAAAAAAAATCAAGTTCAAGACATGTAATTCAGTTTTGACAGATGAGGTACATTGTAACATTATTATGTTTAACTGATTAGTGCAAGTCTAGAGTTCACAGGTAATGGGACTGATCAATGGCTGGAAGAAATGAATAATTACAAGCTGACTGGCATAATATTTGTAGATTTTAAGGAAGCCTTTGATCTAGTTTCACATAATATTCTCCTAAGTAAGCTACATTGTTATACACTTCATGACCATACAAAAACTTGGTTTAAGTCATATTTATGTGATAGGAAGCAGTAAGTTTCTAATGTTCACTCTATCCCTGTTATATAAGGCATGGTGTTCCATAAGGCTCTGTACTGGGTTCCCCTCTCTTTCTTTTATTTAACAATGACCTTCCATTCTGAACTCAGCATACAAATACTGACATGTTTGCAGATGATGCAACAATTCTCTTCATGATGTAGCAATGTCTGTACCCTGGAACACAAACTAAAGTTAAGACCTTATAGTTGAGGTGTGGTCAAAACAAAATAAGATGAAGATAAGTGAATCTAAGACAAAATGCATTCTTATGGGAAGATCTAAAAAAATTGCGAAGTTAAAGAAGATAAATATATCACTGTGTATTAATAATAATGCAAGTGAAAATATAAATGATGAGAAACTGTTAGGAGTAATCACTGACTGTTGGAAACACAAGTACACAATGCAGGCCCCTCACATCTAAAATTTTATTGCTTAGTGGACTGAAAAAGTACATGATAAAGGACTTCAGAGTTCTTTACTATAATGCTTATATACTTCCAACAATTGGCTACAGTTCAACAACTTGTAGAAATTGTACTAGTCTCCCACTAGACAGAATTCACAAGCTTCACAGTTGAGCAGCTTGGCTGATTCTTGATATCCCATTGATGTGTCATTGTCAGATATGTGCACAGACTTAAAATGGTTAAGAATAGGCAAGAGAATAAATTTTCTGAAAGCAGTTCAGGTTTAAATGTATCAAAAGAGTACATGACTAAGTTATTCTACAAAACGCCTTCCCTATAATCTAAAGTCAGATTTTGTACCTTCTGTACAAAGTAGTATAATTTAGAATTATCAAAACCTTGCATTGAACAATTCAAAGGAAGTTTGCATGATACAGGGACTAAAATATGAAACTGACTTTCTGCTCACATTCGAGTTGCTATTTCAGTTAAATCCTTTACAAAATGTACATGCAGTATTTAAAACCTACATATTAATGAGCAAACTTGAAAAATATTAAAGTTTGATTTCTGGGATTTATCATAATGTTACTCTTCAAATTTATCGATTGATTATTTTGCATCTTTTAGCATATTTATAAAAGTATATAAAATTAGGTAAAGAATATCATATACATAAATTCATTGTATGAACATCTCAATACTTTTGTAGTTAATATTGCTTTATGAGTCAGATTGATACTGATATAATCTTACTACATGCCACATTTTTGCAGAATAACCTTAAGATATATCTAAGCATATGTGATCATTAACTGCTAAGCATACCTGAAAAGCTTCTGGAGAATCATTTTCGTAATGTAGTTATTGGAGAGATGAAACAAAAATTTATATATGCAGTTAAATCTTGCTAATTTCAAGATGTATTTTATTTGTTGATCACTGACTTGTAAATAGTTATATTCGTGAGAGAAAAATCTGCATGAAGATATATGAG
Source organism: Megalonaias nervosa (assembly GCA_016617855.1). Taxonomy (NCBI): domain Eukaryota; kingdom Metazoa; phylum Mollusca; class Bivalvia; order Unionida; family Unionidae; genus Megalonaias; species Megalonaias nervosa. Next base: position 90,965 of record JAECUM010000718.1, read on the forward strand.
CTGGTTCATGGGAAAATTAACCTTTTGATATAAAATTCACATATTTGCTTTTCTGTATTTTCAGATAATATTTTCAAACCATAATAACATAAATTTTAGCACCCTAGTGTTAATTTCTTTATCCACAGGATTTAGAGGGAATGAATACCAATTTCAAAGTGCAACATCATGATTTAAGGCAGCCATCTGCAGTTTCTCATTTAAACTTATGGCAGGAAATTACGTTCAGTTAGAAATACTGAGATTTTAGTTAACTGGGTTCAGTATTTACAATGCAGCTTTTATTATCAACATGTATATTTTTTAACAGTCTTATGGATGGAATAATGGAGTTCTGAAATAATCTTCCTAAAAACCAATTTGTTTTCAAATTAACATAATCAAATGATAGCAGTGTATATATAGTGATGCCATAATTATACTTCATTATTATGACATAATCTCACTACAAGTATGCTAAAAATAACATGAAACTACCCCCTCTGATGAGGGTCATCTTGGACATGTGATGTCCTGATAGCAGGGCCTTCCAAATCCTGTCACATTCTTGAACAAATACTCTTGATGATGTCTACTGAGTCCTGCACTCTGCATTAGGTCTTGTCTGTCTTGATCGCTGGTTGCAATATCTTCATAATATTAATTGTGATCTCCTCTTGAAATGAAGCTCTCTTCCCAGTTTCTACACCCTGTGTGTCAGCAACTATAGTAAAAAAAAGTCACACAAGTCATGTACACATTCAGTGCCAACTATTTCAGTAATGGGTGTCAGTTTTTAGAATTTGATTCTAAATACCTTTAAGTGGCAATTATTCACTTCATTTGGATTCTTAAACATCCACAGTCCTTTGGAAGGTCAGTATTTAGATGCCCTGGGAAGTGTATACAGCAAAATCAATGTTAAAATACACAGAAATTTTTGGACAAAATGAACCTAAAGTTGTGATCCAGTACAATCCAGATTGAATGTTGCACTCTGTGATGTCACAGTGAAACTATGCATTTTGATAAACAAATTTGTAGTACCCTATATTGTGATGATTCCACTCAACGTGCTCTTTTCTCGACCCAAGTTTAGTGCATGGCCACCATTGTAAAAGACCATAGACATTGATAATTTTTGTCTGGAAGTTTCTTGATGACAGTTAAGGTGCAGAGCATTCAATAATCAGGATTGAATAGACTTGGTTAAAGAAAATTAATGTTAAATTTTAAAAGAACAATTTATGTTTAATTTACAATGAGTAAATGCACATATATGACCCATGTGACTTTTACTTTACTTGGAAACACGTATTGTCTAGAAACATACACACACAAGCAAACAACAAAAAGTGCATGACTACATACTAATATCACATTTTGTATGTACTTATTTTCGTTGTTGAGAAAAACACAAGCAATAAACTTAGCAAACTTTTGATCAAAGCATAGGCAAAATAATGTAAACCCATAATCAATCCAGTAACATTTGCCTGAGAATAATTACACAGCTTTTGTAATTCTTCATTGTGAATAATATCAGCATCTTTATGTTGAAGGTAAGGCATTATGATAAATTGTGTTAATGCATTATGACAGATTGTGTTCATGTGAAAAGTTGATGTTGTTGTTGTAGTTGTTGTAGGGTTTAAACACCATTTTTCGGCATAAGAAAGGCTATACATGGCAGCCAGTATAAATGGTGGAGGAAGAACCTGGGAAAACCCCAGAAAGAACCACCGACCCATGAGAAGCTACTGGCAAGCTTTCTCACATACTGACATTGGCCGAGCCTGAGACTTGAACCCACGCAGACAGAGTTAAGATGGCAGCGATCCGTAACGGTGAGCACTTTAGACCACTCAGCCACTCAGGGCCCCGTAGAAAGTTGACATAAAATTTGATGAACAGAATACAATATGTCTCTCAGGGGCTTGAAAAACTGGGTGAGATACCCCTTCTAGTCTCTCCACCATCAGGTAATATCCCCATCAGCTCGGTGATAGAGTACTGCTGCTTCTCTCTCATCCTTTAGCATGTCCCTCATTGTTTAAGATGTAATAATAAATGGCATATTGGCAGTTTTCTCCACAACAGCAACCCTTTCTGATAAAATTGTTCACTATCATTTTATGGACCTCTGTTCTGTTTTGTTTATCATCAACTACATCATCAGATTCATTATTGACTTCTTCCTCATTCTTGGATTCTACTTCTTTATGGTTCATATTTTTCTTATTATGAAGAAATTGTCTTGTCCTTTTCTCTAGGTCTGTCATATTGTATGAGACACTAGCATCATCTGGTACTAACAAGGGAGAATGATATGTGGATGCAAGAACCAAAGTATTTTGCAAATCTGTCTTCCAATACATATTAACAATTTACAAGTAATACACCAAAGGTTTCAACAAATAATTATTTTTTTAAAAATATAAATAAAACATCTGGTGAATGACTCTTTCATTTTATTTGAATATGAGGCAATTGACATTTTCCTAAAAGTCAAGACAAAAAATTGTTAATGTTAATAGCCGGATAATATTACTGACGACTTCTCATTTGGTAAAAATGTTAATACTGACTGACATACTGCAACTTGTTTGCATGTGCCCGCTAAAAATACTCGTTGAAACAAACTTGCAAAATGTTTGCAAATTTTTGCACTACATTACAAAGTTACATCAGTTTCCTATAGTAAAATCACTTTGAAATCACATCTTTCTGTTTCATCTTATTTTCCTAAGTAAACTTAATTCTTTTTAATATTCAGTGGACAATATAAACTTTCATTGCATAATAAACTTGAGTATAACATCAAAGATCAACATGTTAATTTTATTATCTCCTATTCTTTTAAAATTACAGATTTTCTAGGCATAAAATTTAGTTTAAGGGTAAAGGAGAAATGGTGGGGAAATAAAAAGCGACATTGGGATTTGAACCAGGTTCACTCGGACAGCCCTGTAAAAGTATTACAGAGGTACTGACAGTTCTACCAGTTGTGCCATCGAACCTACACTGATGCTAATAATTCTTTTGTCCTACATAACTTTATACCCACTTTACACTGTTTTGCACTAAAGCGCTCTCCGTTACAGATCACTGCCATCTCACCTCTGTCCGCATGGGTTCGAGTATAGGATTCGGCGAATGTGGATATGTGAGAAAGCTTGCCAATAGCTTCTCATGGGTCGGTGGTTCTTTCCGGGGATTTCCCGGTTTCTTCCTCCACCATTACTACTGGCCGCCATGTATAGCCTATCGTGTGCTGAAAAATGGCGTTAAGCCCCACAACAACAACACTGTTTTGCAGAACTAAACTTTTCATCTGGTTGTTTTTTTCCAAAGGTCATAGAAAGTATAAATGATAACAAATGTATGATATATTTCTAAGATTTAATATTTTTCAATTTACTAATTATATGTAGGACATAATATTTTCTATATTCGTATATTTTATAAGGTTTGGATTCATTCATCGATCAGCAAAGATTAATTTAATTGATCAGTTATGATAAATATGTGGATAATTATATACATTTCTTCATTTTGTAAGTATTTTATATTGGGGATTAACTTAGCCTAAATACATGAAAAAATTGCAAACAGTTTCTCTTCAGTCCATGATTGGTCACTCTTGAAATGGCAAATCACTTCCATGTAATCATGACATATGAAAATTTGAAGTCATACTTTCCAGCATTTTTTGCTCACTGTAAGGTCGTTTTCATATGTATTGGCTCATATATCGGGCTCAAGGGAGGTGTAATTAACTAATTGTGTTACCCTCTTTAAGGAAAGACTATTTTTTATTATTATTATTATTAAAACCACCCAAAAATGTATAAGAACTTGAACCAGACTTGTGAAAAATGTAATCTAGAACTATGAACCTGAACTCAAAATTTATATAAATGTTTAAAATTGAACTTGAACTAAAAAGTATTAAAAATGTACAGTCTTGAACTCAAAGGTATAAAAATGTAGTTTTGAACTATGAACTTAAACTCAAACTTATAAGAAATGTGTAAAGTCTTGAACTGTAAATTTGAACTCGAACTTTGAAGCTCGAAAGTCAGAAGAATATGGATATGGCATTTTATTAAAATGAGGGCTATCATTTTTGTTGAGACTTATTCAGATATGTAGTTTTTGTGAGGCAGCTAAAGTTAACGTTTTATTAGACGGTTGTTATGGCATTCTATACAGATGTTCAATCCTTATTTCTGTATCAAACACCCAGGTTGGAACTGTTTATTGTGTCTTCTCTGACATCCCAGCATCATTATTTTAAGAAGCAGTGATTTGAACTTTTATCAATTCAATTCATTTTGAATATCATTCATACTGTAAAGTTAAAGAATATTTAAAAAGCATAAAAGATGGGCTATGTAATATATACAAAAAGGCATTCAGTTTTTGTTCCAAGTTGGAGGAAAAAAACCCTTGTTTGATAACAGTTTATGAATATGTCTCCACCTAACAGCCTCGATGATTTCCTAAACCACGTCAAACTTGTTTTTTCCTCCAACTCAAAAGTAGTTCTGTGTATGTCTCATGACATGTATTATGTCACAGGATTATTATTTTAAGGTCAGATACAGAGATTTCTGTTAAACTTATGTTTGAATCTTCTGTACATGAAAATCCCATATACATTGTTTTTGTAAAATTCCATCATTTAAGAATAATTGTGTATGCTGATAGGGTAGGACTGTTACAAAAGTTGGTGCAGGTATTACCTGCCCTTGATATAAAATTGATGTATCACTAGGACATGTTATGTGCTAATATCTAAATTATTGTGTTGGGAATTAATGACAGGCTATGATCTTTGATCCTGTGGAGAGATTAATGCTATACTTCCAGCCAGTATGATTATCAGTAGATTGAGAAAAGGAAAAGAAAAGTGATGGAGACCATTAGAGTTAAAAAAATAATGTGCAGAAGTGTAATCACTGCATTGACTGTCTTGAAAATCTAGTTATTGTTACTCCTGAATTGGTGTTCCTATGAACATTAAGGTTTTTACTAAAAGATTTCTTGCGATGTCTAGTTGTTCCAAAATGAAATTGGTGCTGCAAAGACATCCTGTATGATCACCACTCTTAACATCTTGAAAACACTTCTCTCCTGAATGAATTGTCATATCAACAGGGTTTTTTGACTGAAAGACTTGTAATTTCTAGTTAGATGTAAATGAAAATGATGCTGATCTGACATCTAATATTGCCACTACTTCCTTTAGATGGCTGGTCATATTGATATTATGCTTTCACCAAATGACTTCTTATGGTGTGTGTGTATGTGTATGTGTGTGTGTATATATTCCAGTTGTTATAAACTGACCTAGCTTTCTGCAGTTGGATTGGATTCTGCAATCTGATTGGATATAAATTATCATGTGATACCAATCTGGAATTTTTTACACATCCGTTGGTCATATATGGAAATGGTGCTAATGTGATATCCATTTTGGTCACATGGCAGCCATCTTCAAGATGTTATTAACATTACTTTTCCAAAATGGAAAGCCATATCAAATCAGCATGAGGTTATCACCAGAAGACTTTTCACGATGTCTTGTTGGTCCCAAATAAGAATGGTGCCAATCTGACATAATGTCCACTACAGCTGCAGCTGATTTGAAAATCTGCTTGTTGCTGAAAAATATCAGCCAATCTACATTCAGAAATTACTGCATTTTGCTTTGACAAGATGTTCCACCAGCTGTTATTAAAGGTCAGGGTCATATGATGAGCTGAGAGTCTCACTAAAAATGGACATGATTTTGCTTTTGAAAGATCGAAATGTGTAGAAAGCTAGAACAATGAATACTAAAACAAGACATGTTGAAAGAAAAAGGAATAGCTGGATTAAACAACAACAACAAACAAAAAATAAAATGACCAAGGTCATTAGATCACTGTCATGACCCACTTTGATGCTCTAACTTTTAAGATCTGCTTTACAAGAGTCAAAAACTCTTGGTTAGCGAAAACAGGGTTATGATTTCTGGTGCAGCGGGAAGAGGGAAATGGAATAAATTGTGGCTATATACATTCGAATGCTTTGTTGATGAAATCATTTGATATGATGACATAAAGGAAGAAAATTGAAGAAAAAAAGGGATTAAATGATGGTTGGTTATTTATCTGTAAAAAAAATTGTTACATACGTGCTTCCAAAGTCAACATAAAGTTTTTCTTTGTGAGTGATTAGGTAAAATTTACACATCGATAAAGACCTAACCATGTTTATTTGAACACTCTTTCCTCACAGCAATTGAAATTGATGTCTATTTCAAACGGCTCGCCAAACAAGGATGTAGATGCTGTCGATAAAAGTAAAAACAGTGCAGGCACGCGGTGGAAACAAACCCAGGGGATATCACTGGCAACAATTCTGAAGTTGACGCATACACATCAGACCCAACATCACAATGGTGCAAGGCCCAATCAGTTCACAACACACAAACCATGTGGGAATTGTGGAAACAGGAATCACCAGTTGAACAACTCGCAGTGTCCAGCTTGAGGTGTGACTTGCAGACAATGTGGCAAACTTAATCATTTTGTAAAAATGTGCAGATCCAACACTGTGCATAATATATCGAACAGTGACCAGGGATTTGATTATAACGGGAGTGGTAACAGTGCACGGAATACACATAATGACAAGGAAATTTACATAGATACGGTAAGGCATTCATTTCTCTCATCTCCAGACCGTGCATTTGTCCATTTGTGCATTTGTCCAGTTGCGTATTGGCCCTTCCCAAACCCCATATAAATTTAAAATAGATACCGGGTCACAAGTAAACATTCTTCCACTAGTGTTGTACAAAACACTCAATATTAAAGACCCCTTAATACCCCCCTGACATTAAGCTTGTATCATACACAGGGGATTTGATTTCAGTAGTGGGCAAGATAATGCTTTCCTGCTCACACAACGGCAGAACTGTAAAAACATACTTTTACGTTGTAGATAGTTGGGCTGCAGCTCTCATTAGCCTTCAAACTTCACTTGACTTACAATTAGTCCAGCTGACTTACGCAATTGATAATGAGTCTGGCTTAGATCCATCAGCTGTTACAAGTACGTACAGTGACCTATTTCAAGGAATAGGTCTGTTTCCTGGTGAGTGCAAGCTGCATCTTAAACCCGATGCAGTACCAGTAGTAAAGCCCCTGCAAAGGGTACCAGAAGCATTAAAGTCAAAGCTTAAAGAAGAACTCACAAGAATGGAAGAGTGCAAAATTATTGAAAGGGTTACAGAACCCACCGATTGGGTCAACTCCCTTGTAATAACAGAGAAACCGAAATTGGGTAAATTGCATATTTGCCTAGACCCAAAGGCGTTAAACGATTCAATCATTAGGCCGCACTATCCTATGCTGACAATCAACGATGTCACAACTAAACTAACCAATGCCAAGTACTTTAGCATGTCAGACTGTACACATGGCTATTGGAGTGTGAAACTTGAAGACAAATCTTCATACCTAACTACATTCAGTATGCCTTTCGGACGGTACCGATATCTTAGGTTACCTTTTGGTATAAAAAGTTCACCAGACATATTTCAAATGAAAATGGATGAAAATTTTGAGGGCTTACCAAATGTCATGTGTATAGTTGACATATTGGTGTGGGGACGCTCTTGCAAGGAACATGACATGTTGACACGTGTACTTGAACATGCACACTCAAAGGGTGTGTGTCTCAACCCAGACAAATGCGTAATAGGCGCAACGGAAGTATCTTTCTTTGGTCATACAGTAAGCTCGTCAGATTTAAAACCCGATCAAAACAAGGTTGAGGCTATTCTTAAACTTGATGCTCCCGAAAACAGGTCCAAATTAGAAAACCTATTAGGAATGGTTAATTATCTTTCAAAATTTGCGCCAAATTTAGCAGAAGAAAGACGTGGAATTTTTCTGGGACAAACCTCAGAAGAAGGCATTTCAAGAGGTCAAGGATATAATCATGCGACACCCTGTGCTGGTTTACTTTGACTCGACCAAGCAATTAACACTCAAAGTAGATGCTTCCAAATATGAGATTGGGGCATGCCTTAGGCAAGACGGTCACCCCATAGCATTCGCATCCAAAAGTCTAACACAAACCAAAATAGGGTATGCTCAGATAGAAAAAGAAATGCTGGCTATACTATTTGGCTGTAAACGTTTTCATCAATTGGTTTTTGCTAGACCAGTTAGGGTGCACTCAGATCACAAGCCAATTGAATCGATCATGAGGAAGCCCCTTTCAGCAGCCCCTCCACGCCTTCAACAGATGATGTTGCAGCTTCAGCAGTACGATATTGAAGTGCATCATGTACGAGGGAAAGATTTGCACATTAGTGATTATCAAGACAATCACTTCCGGACACATACCCATGATTGATCGAAGGACTCGACCTTCACATACATACAATCAAACAACAGTTGTTTGTCACAGATCGACGGTTAGAATGTCTGAAGAGCGTTATCAAAGTTGACCCGCAAATGCAAACTTTGATAAAGACTATAACTCAGGGATGGCATAGTTCATGCGCGGACTGCAATACAGATGTGCTTGAGTTCTGGAATCACAGGGATGAGCTATCTGTAGAAGATTACTTAATTTTCAGAGGTCGAAAGTTAATTGTACTGAAAGGTCTCCAGCAGGAGATGATACGAGCTGTGCACACTGGTCATCTGGGAGTAAACAAGACATTAGAACGCACGAAAGATAGCATCTTTTGGCCAGGCATGTCCAAAGAAATTGCAGACCATGTGCTAAAATACTCAATATGTCTCGCTCACTGTGACTCCAGTGCTAAAGAACCTTTAATCCCACATGACATCCCACAAAGGCCTCATCAAAAATTGGTACTGACTTGTTTGCATTTGATGGAAAAAATTATTTCATGACTGTTGATTATTATAGTCGATTTTTTGAGATAGACTTATTGCCTGACACACACAGTATCACAATTATCAGGAAACTGAAAGTACACATGTCACAAAACGGTATTTGTGATGTCTGTGTCAGTGACAATGGACTGCAATTTTCATCCCAAGAATTTGCAAACATTGTGAAAGAATGGGGTTTCGAACACAGGATGTCAAGTCCATTACATGTAATGTCTAATGGTTTGGCAGAAAAGGCAGTCTCGATTGCCAAGAAATTGCTCACCAAAGCAAGGGACAGCAAGCAGGACCCTTATTTAGCCTTGTTAGAATATAGAAATACACCCTTGGATTGCGGCTATACACCAGCTCAAATGTTACTTGGTAGAAGAACAAAATTTATAATACCGATTACAAATAAACTTCTCAAACCACAGACTGTTGACCCAACTGTTGTTCAAAAGAAAATGCAGCAGTTGAAATTAAAAACTATTTTGACAAATCGGCAAAAGTACTTAAACCCTTTTCTGTAAATGATTCTGTGAGGGTTCAATTTGGTAAAACATGGAAACCCGCCAAAGTTATAAGAGTTCACAGCGGCAGGTCATATTCTGTACAAACTAGGGATGGTGGTGTTTACTGCCGAAATCGAAGGTTACTTAATAAAACCATGGAGAATCTGTCAGATGTGACCCCATTTGCTGCTCGCGTATTGGCTGACCCCGAGCAGCAATGTGAAAATACCCCATTTCAAACAGTTTTCCCTAGAGAACCCCATTTCAATAACACTATTGCAGAATCAGGAGCCAAGACTTTGAGGTCAGATACCCCATATATAACATGGTCTGGAAGAGAGGTGAAACCTAACAAACTTGATGTAAATGATGAATGGATTAAGTAACATTGATAGTTATAGATAGAGAACTGAAGTGAAACGTGAGTGAAAATGACATCCCCGGAGTGCCGTTTATGTGGAATGGCGGAGGCTGTTAACAACTGATGAATACATGACAAGCAGGATGATTATTTAGGGTATAGTAAAAAAAAAAATGTTAATGGTTATCCAAATGTGTATGAACATTATTAATGCATTAAATATGTTTTGGACATTACTTATGTATGTATTATGTGATTTAGTTTCATGTCAAATCTTTATCATTGAAAATAACTATATCTACAGAATTATTTAGATTTTGTTACCTTGTTTTATATGTTACCTTCAAAATAAAACAACTGTATTTATTTTTGTCGAAACAAGGGAAATGTTGTATTATTGAAATGGACTATACAATCTACATCATGTGTACATCTTTCTCCAATGTATATATGCATGCACTGTTAGGGACCCGCTGTGTGGATTGCCAATATGAGTCACTCTTAGAAATAAAGTCTTCGAAGCAACACACTTGTGTCTGTTTCAATATATACATCTCACTTGAGATAGTTTAGGACAAGAAACACAACAACAGGTGAGGCATAGGTAAAATCTAGAACCAAGTTTTCATATACTGTCAGTAAATAAAACAGCAAAACTGACCTCTGTCAATTCCATTGGAACTCGATTCACAGTTTGCAAAAAGGTGGGTATTTATTAACATGATAAGAGATATTGTATTTAATTTTTTGAGTTACTTCTGCCTTGGAAGCTTCACTTGTAAAGTGACTTGTTTAGGTACTCAATTACTGTGAGTGTTTCGGTTTAGTTTATAAAAATTACTATATGGTACTGTTATTGCAAATTTTTTTACCAAAAAGTGCATGGTTTTTATGATAGATAAGTATCATAAAAGGGAACATCTGTGAAAATTTTCATTTGTTAATTACATAAAGACTACAGATGTAAATGAAGTTCATAAAAACTTTTGTATATGGAAATATTTTAGTTCAGACTTTTCAAAATCTAGCATATCTACCTTGTGTTTGGCACTGAGGTAGAATGTGTTAATGGTATAAAAGCATCAGAGGATCTCCCAATGATTCATTGCATCATGAGGTCAGTTTGTGTTCACTACAGTGCTATATACACTATTGCTGAGAATGTTTGAAAGAAATATTTTCATTAACAAAAAAATATATAGCCACACTAACTCTTGGGCTAAGTTTGCTTGTAACATGCCTAATAAAAGCTTTAAGTTTGTGTGGATTTGTGACCCATTGAAAATAAAAGACAATGCTGCAGTTGAAGTAAATATGAGTTAAAAACAGAAAAATGTTTCTTTTGGGCTGAAATATAAAAGCATCAGCTCTTTTTCATGCATGTCTGACTAGTAAGTAAACAGTGTGCTGTAATCAGCATGAAACTGCCACTGTTGCATTTATAGCTTGTAGTACATATAGCCATTGTACGCACACCAACTTTGTGATGTCACAAATGTCTGTAATGGCAGTGACAATCATAATACAGTACTTTCAAGCAGCCTATTTCATATAAGTACAAAAATGCTCCATTCTGGTGTGAAGATTATATAAAATGTTTCTACATACTATTTGTATTGAATAAAATGCAGAATGTACTTTCATTTTAATGCCACTATTAATTTTACAGAGATTTAATTTATCTCCTATCATTATAATGAAAGAGATTGTTTTATAGGCACAAAAGTAGAATGTTCCACCATGTCCATTATTAAAAAATGTTGACAAATTAAATACTATCTTATTTATACACCTAGAGCTAATGAAATCGAGATAAAAGGTATATTTATACAGATTTGTCTTGTTTATTTGTTGTTATTGATTTTTTACTGTTTTGTTTTCTGTGCATTTTATTTTTTAAGTGAATGTCCATTGTACAAGCAGCCATTCTGTCTTCGAGATAACAGGTACATTTATAATTATGTAGCGTTTCCTGATTCTTCTTTTCTTATTTGAAATAGAAAATTAAATCATGGAGACTTTGCTTTACATTCTCAGAACTTCTGTAACACAAAACTTGAACTGAAATTCCAGTGAGAGTACCATAAACTGCACATTATATTCTTGCTATGTCAAATTATTTTGCAGAAACCAATTTTGGCTCACCTGGTCCATAAGGCCAAGTGAGTTTATGGTATGTCCCTTCATCCATCATCCATCTCTGGTGTCAATCAGAAATGTCTGTTTTCAACGTCTCAAGAACCGTCAGATGGATTTATTCAGGCACAAATGTCTTTCAAGTTTCTATAAATGATGCCAATCCACCATCGAGTATGACGGCCATTACTAAAACAGAACAGATGACATATTCTCTAGAATTGCTGAACAGAATTGATCAGATTGTGTAGAAAACATCCTGGCATGAAAACTGTTCAGGTTTGTACACATAATGCTGTTCTGCTGCCACCATTACCAAAAACAGAAGCCCTTGTCTATCATCCGTCAATAGTTATTTTAAATTTTTCTCAAAAACTGCTATACCAGTTTCAACCAAACTTGGAAAAGAGGATCTAGGCATAAAGGCTTTGTCAGTTTTGTACAAATGAAGCCATATGGCTGCCAATACTTGAGAAAAAAAAGAAAAAAGCATTACATTACTTTTATATAAAAAAAAACAAACCATTAAATATAATTTTATCATATTTGACAGAAAATATCCTGGTATGAAGACCTTTCAGAATTGCACAAAATGATATGCCTGTCTGTTATGAAATATGGCCAGTGTTGTTAAAAATAGAAAAACTTTCTTCAAAATTAAATATAATTTTTCCAAAATTGACAGAAGGCACACTGGCATAAACACCTTCATGTATGTACAAATTATACCAGTCCACCATCAAATATGACCACCATTACAAAAAAAAGAAAAAGAAAATCTTTGAAAAGCTTCTTAGAAACTGCTCAGCAAAACTGATCATTATTTGACAGACAGCATTCTAGCATTAGTGGCTTTCAAATGTTTACCAATGATTCACAATTAAACATGGCTGCCTTTACTAAAAATGGACAGTCCTTTAAACAGCTTCTTCTTCAAAACTACTCAATGTTACCAAATTTTACATAAAACATTTAGCATGAAGGGCTTTTAAATTTGTACAAACAAGGACAATCAGTCATCAGATACGGTTGTTGTTACTAAAAATAAGAAAATTTCAAAAACTTTTTGTAAGTCAGTGCTTAATAGAGTTTGACCAAATTTTACAGAATGTGTCCCAGCTTGAAGGGCTTTCAGATTTATGCCAACAATAACATTCCACAAACAAATATGTCTGCCATTGCTAAATCTAGAAAAGAAACATGTAAACACCTTTTTAAAAATTTATTAAAAAATAATGCTTAACAGAATTTGACCAATATTGATAGAAATGGTTGCTTGGTTTGGAATTATTGTTTTGATAAATGGCATCTAGATTATTTTCTCACAAACCTGACTGCTATTTGCTAATGTATCGCATGGTATTGTAACCAATTCATCTTGTAATGACAGGGCTTTTGAATCTGAGATTTCTAAGTTGATTTTAAGAATGCAGTCTTTTTAAAGGAAAGTAATAACTTTATTTAAAACTTTTCATGTAACAGTGGCATTAATGGAAGTGTGAGAAGCTGTATGCACTGATCGTACAGGAACCCATTTAATTTATCCCCCATCATTAGAATGTTTTTATGTTTTCAACTTCAAAAAGGAAGAGATTATACATAAAGCATTTGATTCTAAATAATTATCCTAGCTTAGAGGCTTTCCAAAAATTTATGACTTATGCTGATATAATGTGTGATCAAATCTAAACCACAGAGATACATTGAAACAATTTTTCATAAAATATGGAATCAACAGCACTAGAAAAAGTATTCTTCTGACCCCGATTTTTTGGCCATCTGCTCTTGCATTTGGCTGTTAAGCAGATATTAACCACATGAACAATCTCAGGGCCATCTTATTTCAGGCCCAGTGACCATAAAAACTGATTTGAACACAAGCCATCCACAGAGTTTGGTCATGGTTTGTCATAGGAATCTAAAATATATTTTCTGTCTTCAAGTCCCTCTGACCATGATCTTTTAGTCCCCAATCAGCAGCATTTTAATGTCTCAAATGAAAGCCATCAGTTTAATCAGAACATGTGGTACAGAACCTATGTGGTTTTTTGGAAATTATTTTTCCTTCTTTCATACCCTTTGACCTTGACATTTGACCCCAAAGTGAACATGTGTCTGACATATCTCAAATGCAAGCAATCCACAAAGTCTGGAAGGAGTTTGTGAAAAAGAATTAAAGATATGCGATATGCAAAAACCATTTTTCTTCTTAAAATCATTGTGACCTTGACCTCCATGATAAGAAGGTGGCTTTATCGCAAATGCAAGCCATTTACAAGTTTGGTCAATGTATCTGGTATACAAATTGTATTATTGTGTGGAAAGTTTTCATTCTCTCAATCCCCAAAACCTTGCCCTTTGATCTAAAGAGCCTGACATGTAGGTTTATTCTTTGCCACAAATGCAAGACATTTACAAAGTTTGGTATTGGTGGATGGTGAGAATGTTTGCATGGAATGAAATAGGGAACATATTGATGGATTGATATCATGACATGATGTGCTCTGCCTTATGGTGGAGGGGTTGTGCGTGTAAAAGTCAACATATTAATAGCTGAGAAAGGCTCAAAATCTGTCATAAACTTTATTGTCCAGTAAGGCTGCAATGTCTGCCAGTGTCTAAATGTGTACATGGTTTACAACAACTAAAATGATGTCATTTAATCAAATTGATTAGAAACTGTTGCTGTTATCTACCAACTTGACTTACTAAACAGCTGACAGCTGTTATAATGTGCATTCTGTACCGCATTCAACTTATAATGGTTTCATTTTCTGAACATGTCTCTCTCGCTGTACCGCATTCAACTTATAATGGTTTCATTTTCTGAACATGTCTCTCTCGCTGTACCGCACAACTTATAATGGTTTCATTTTCTGAACATTATAATGGTTTCATTTTCTGAACATGTCTCTCTCGCCGTGTATCTTCTTATCTAGGTTTCAAAAATTTTTTCAGATCCACCTACATGTGTATGACTCGTACTATATTTGACTGCTTTTGTATGGTTCCCAAAGTGGTCATATTACACAGGTTTTACTGTGTACAGATTTATCTTTTTTTGAAAGATTCCAGTCTGTAAATCTTTTTTGAACTGGCTAACACTTAAAACGGTCCTCATACCTCCACTACAAATGTTTGGTTATGATACAAGCTAAAATGACCTCATCAGCTCATACCCCCACCCACATTTAATTCTGGAATATCTATTCAAAATCTTTAGTATATGAAATTAGATTTTATTATGTACAAAATTTGGCATCGATTTCATTAACCGAGTGCTGTCCCAGATCATGATATTTAAATCCATCCATCATCCATCAATCTTCCATGTATGGGGCATTTTTTTGTGTTGTTAAATCTTTGCATATTCCAGATTTTGAAAAATGCAGAGAACATTAATTTTCTGGATATTGCAATTTTCTCATCATTATTCCATTTCTGCACAATTAAATCTATGTGAATTGCAAAAATATCCACATGAATGGTAGGTACCAGGTTTTTTTTTTTTGCTAAACTGTTTGTAATTACACTTTGTACCTAAACCTGTTCATTTGATGGTATACTTAAATGTTTAATTTATTGATGCATTGACATTAAAGTATATTTATTTTTATATTGTTGTTGTTGTAGGGTTTAACACCATTTTTCAGCACATGATAGGCTATACATGGTGACCAGTATAAATGGTGGAGGAAGAACCCGGGAAAACTCCGGAAAGAACCACCAACCCACGAGAAGCTACTGGCAAGCTTTCTCACGTACCCACATTGGCCACATTTACTTTTTAAAATATTTTTTGGTCTTTTTTTTGTGTTGTTTTTTATTTTTATGTTGTCTTCTAATACTGTATTGGGTTTATGGTTGGAGTGGAATAGAATCATGGAACTTGCATTGAAATATACCATATATACACACTTATATGTCAAGTCCAACTGCCAACAACACAGACCCATTTCTGTCATTGCATAATATGTTAGCAGATCAGGATCTATGATGTTTGTACTACTGATTACTCGTAACAAACTGCATAGACCCAAATCTGTCAGCGCATTATGCAATGGCAGATCATGGTTTGTGCAGTATACTGATGGACTTGACTTGTATGTTCAGTATTATTATTACCAATCCATTTCTTACCCTCTCTGTTGTTGTTGTGATGTTATGAATTTGAATCATTTGACTCCATTTACCAGGTATAGCTTGTAGGTTTTGCAGAGCACCACACCTTTCTACCAGCATTTTATCTTACACAAACACCAACTTTGATTACAAATTTTGCGGTGTATATGGAAAGGTAATGAGATATTTTTTGTTTTGTATTTCCAGAAAAAAATAAAAGGTTATGGTTGCTGTCTAGTTTTTCATGCCATGCTTCTTTCATTTTCTCTGGAGAAGCAGATCTATCCATCCAATATTTGATGTAATTTGGCCCTTTTCAAGCCAGTACTGCTGTAACTTGGCCTCCCCTGCAGACTGGCCAATCTATAATACAGCCTTCTCTGCAAGCTGGCCCCCCTGTAACTTGGTGTCCTCTGCAGTCTTGCCCATCTTTAACTTAACCTTCTCAGGATAGTGGTCCCTATGTAACTTAGCCTCTCTGAAACCTGGCCCCTCAAAGGATGGTTCTAATACTAATTATCAAAACCTTTCTGTATACTGGCTAACCAAAGAAAAACAAAAACTTTAAACAATTTGCTCACATACTATACCCCTGTATCACACCCATACCACATGATGGAGAAGAGTCTGCAGTAAAATAAGAGGCCCAAGTGGTATTGAGATTGCTCACCTAGCTGAAATTTGCCTAAATAGCTAAATGCAAGAGTAGTTGGTGAAGGAATCTGGGTTATGTATGCTTCCTGTACACCACCAGAATCCTGTCTATAAAGTGCAAAGCAAAAGCTAGTTGGCAAGACTGGCAAGGGAAAGTCTTTGTTAAATCCAATGAAAAGTAAATATACACCTTGATACAACAGATGAAAGGTAAATATGTTGCTATAACTCCAGAAAGTTATACAAATCATAGGCAAATAAAAGGAAAAATCCTTAACATGCAAATACTTTTTGGCACTTGCATAAAATGTCTGAGTCCCATCAGATGCAATGAATTATGGGATGTGGCCCAAGGCAAATGGGTTGCCACCATGAGTCACCTCTAAATACATGCAGGAGGGTGCGCTGGTTTCTATTCTTTACCTGCAGGTGATGAAATTACTGTAGGTATCAGAATAGGTGAATGTATGATTGAAGAATAGTCTTCTGGTGAATACCCCATGTCAATAAACCATCATTTGTATAAATTTGAAAGGCATTCATGTCAGGATGCTCTAAAAAAACATACAATTAAATTCTATTCGGCAGATTTTGAGAAGAAGTCAATTAAAGTTGTTGTTTTTTCTACTTTTAACTACAGTGGCCATATTTAATGGTAGATCAGCAAAACTTATGCAAATTTCAAAAACCCTCTGTGCCAGGATGCTTTCTTTAAAATTTGGTCAAATTGTATTGAGCAGTTTTTGAGGTGAATTTGTTTCAATTTGTTTTATTTTTAGGAATGGCTGCCATATTTGATGGCAGATAAGCAGAATTTGTACAGCTTGAAAGGTCTTCATGTCAGGATGCTTTCAGTCAAGTTTGATCATATTCTTCAAATTCTACTTTGTGGTCTTCGAGAAATTGTTAAACAGTTTATCTCTTTATAGCAACAGTGGCTTTTCTACTTTTAGTAACAGTGGCCATATCTGAAGGGAAATTGCATCTTTGATAAAAACTTGAAAGGGTTTTCTGCCAGGATACTTTTTTCAAATCTGATCAAATTCTGTTCAGTGATTTTTAGAAGTCATTTAAAGGTTCTTTACCATTTTCAGTAATAGTGGCCACATCTGATGGCAGATTGGCATCTCTAGTACAAATATGAAAGCCCTCATGCCTGGATGCTGTGCCAGATTTGTTAAGAATGGTCCAGAGCTCTTTGAGAAGTTTAAAACAGAAACTGTTGAAGGACATATCACACATGGTACACGATACACCAGACACAATGCCATACCATAAGCTCACTAGGCCTTCAAGGTGACCTGCAGTACTAGTTGCACTAACAAGACTGTGCCAAATTGAAGGACAGGTGGACAGATGAAGAGATGTCATAACATAATATGCTCCACCTCATGATGGGTGTACAAAAATACTGAGGGCAATGGATGATGCAATCAGAACTGTACCATATGCACATATGGCTTTATGCTAAAACTCATACTATAAAGGTATATTTTTAAATGTATCAACAATTCAAACATACAAAGCTACCACAAATTCCTTCCAATTTCTCTTGCAATGACCTTGACCTCTGACCTAGAGACCAGCCTATAGTATGCAACTCATCATCTATACATGATATGTTCTATCAAATATATCTCAAGTAGTTACAAGTTTATACACTGCCATGGAAATAGTTCCAAGTTTATTTTTCCCTTGTGATCTTGACCTTTGAGCTGGCTGTAGTATGAAACACATGATATAGTCATATTTTTAAGTAAAGTTATGATATTTTTAAACTTATGGGCCTAACAAGAAGAGTTTAATGGATGGACAGCCATCATAACTTACCACACCCAGTCATGAGGGGCATTTAAAAATATTAAAGAATATTAAGGAAGAAAAAAACAAGCAATGAAAAATTTATTTCATCATCAGAAATAATATCCATTATGTTTCAAGAAACAATACATTGATTAAAACTGGCTTGTTAGCTTACAAAAATCATTTTAAATTTTCAGCTGGAATATAATAGTATTTTAATAGCCATTATGGTTTCTTAAGTCTTTGAAAGCAGCTGAATCGACAATTATATACAAACATCATATTTAACTATAAGTTTTGCTTTCAGGATATGAACTTACATAAATAATAAATGACATAGTTAAAGTGTAGAAGAATGTATTAATCAACACAAGTCTGAGAAATATACTGTGGCAAGTGAACATTGTATCTGGATTCAGATGAGGGCTTTAAATATTTAAATATGACTAAAGCACGTACAAATAATTAATGATAGTTAAGTCACAGATGATAATGTTTCCTGCATAATACACAAGTCCCACAATATTTGCCACATATTTATTCTAATGTAATCAAGCTTTACTCCACTTCTCAAAAACACAAATCTGTTGTGCAAAATGAACCCCAAGTACAAACAGGCTGAGAAATCACAATATAAAAGCTCCAAGAACAGGCCCTGTATTAATGAAGAGCATCAACTTAAGTGCTAACTTGAACTGCAACACCATACTTGTCCGACAGTTTTCATGAAGCTCTTCAACTTGAATGCACATTCAAAAATTGTACTTGTCCTGCACAATATAGTTCCTCAACAAGATTTCACACTCGAACATAAACAGTGTACTTGTCCTGCACAATATAGTTCCTCAACAAGATTTCACACTTGAACATAAACAGTGTACTTGTCCTGCACAATGTGTTCCCTCAACAAGATTTCACACTCGAACATAAACAGTGTACTTGTCCTGCACAATGTGTTCCCTCAACAAGATTTCACACTCTAACATAAACAGTGTACTTGTCCTGCACAATGTGTTCCCTCAACAAGATTTCACACTCTAACATAAACAGTGTACTTGTCCTGCACAATGTGTTCCCTCAACAAGATTTCACACTCTAACATAAACAGCATACTTGTCCCTCACACTATTCACAAAGTTCCTCAACATGATTGCATGTTCAAACTCAACAGTGTACTTGTCCTAAACACTGTATTAAGAAAGTTCCTCAACATGATTTGTACATTCAAACTCAAACTGTGTAAACAACATTTCATAAACATTTGTGAAAAAGATGCCCATCTTTGATATCTACATCTAAAAAAAAATTTGCAGATTGTGTCCCTTCATAAGTTTGTTATTTTGTTCAAAATATATTATAAGGAGTAAACATTCTTAGTGCATGGTCAAGTTTGGAAGCTTTATGAATATGGGACTGGGACAGACTCCTAAATTTATTATAAAAAATCCTACTACAATGTAATGAGGTATTTAAACATCTCCCTCGTTTAAATAGTTTCACCTTTCTCCAATTATCTCCCACTACATATGAATAAGAAAGTCTCTTTCACTGATCTCACAAATAAGATATCACATGAATAAATTTCATCATGCCGTGCATTTAGCTCGACTTTAATGAAACTTTACTTGAGTGTTCATTCCATCAAGTTATGGCCTGTCCCTGCATAAAGCTTTACAAAGTCAGAGATGTAGTTTCTTGACAATTTATAAAACTAGTTTGTTACAGAACATAATTCAATACAGTGTTAAAACTCTACTTCTCAAAAAATAAGGTCCAAAAATTTAAGACGGCCAGTAAGTACATATTAAAGGCTGAGACTATGAAAGCAGGATTGAGTACTGTAATCTTTCTAACAAGTGTTACATGTACATAAAAGAATCATAAAATGCATTAACCAGATCTTTAAACAGAAGCTTTCATAAGGTACACATACTTTTAATGCATAAGATCAAAGTAGTTGAACCTCAGATCTGACAGGTTTAAGAGCCATTTGCAAATATGCTACATATACTTGGTTATAAGTTGGGTCCAACTGCAAACTGCATAGACCCATATTAACCACAACATAATGCACAAGATGACCTGGGTCTATGCAGTTTGCTAGGAGTAATCAGGAGAACAAACATAGACCCTGATATGTCAGTACATTATGCAACAGCAGGTCAGGGTCTAAGTATATACAGCAGGTAAATACTCATCTCTGTATAAATGATAGCAGCAAGTTTCATGGGTGACCTTATGGTCAGGTTTAACTCATCAACTGACATCATAATAAATTCATATGTACATAGTAAATTTTGGGACCAAAGGACAAGGCTGGATAAGGACCAACTTTAGCCCCCCAAATTAGTGATAAATTCAAGTATTTCTTATGGTTATACCATAATCACTATATTTCCACTGCAATGTATTATACACTTCATATAATGAAATGCTGTCAAATTAACAATTAATTTTGTTCTTAAAAAATGTTGCTAGATTTACTTA
Source organism: Megalonaias nervosa (assembly GCA_016617855.1). NCBI lineage: Eukaryota > Metazoa > Mollusca > Bivalvia > Unionida > Unionidae > Megalonaias > Megalonaias nervosa. Next base: position 111,928 of record JAECUM010000718.1, read on the forward strand.
TCTTCAAAGTCCTCAAGAAACTTCAAGACTGAGAGCAATTCAGAACATGTTTCATCTTTTTGTCACAAGAGATCATTCTGTAACCAACACGTATGCAAATTTCATGTGTATTTATATTTGCACTCATCCCTACAAACATAAAAATGAAGACAAACTGTGTTCTTAGCTTGCCTGTTATAATGTCCATTATCATATGGACCCAGATAGTTTATTTCACAGTAGCATAAAAATGCCATTTTCTTTTATCTCTAAATAAAACTGACATTCAAAGGTCAATTGCCATTTGAATGGAATATAGTATATTTTATTTGTTCATTTCTTTGTTTCTGATGGCGTTTTAGGGCATTCATGATAAATCTGGATATTGGGTTGAGTTTAGCTAAATACAAAAGAGGTGCGTTAAGGAAGGTGACTCCCAACAACATAATAAAAAGTAGCCCATTACATTAATTTTTACTCAAGTTGTCCCAAAAGAAAGGAATGATGAAATAAAATTCCCAGGTATTTTTTCATTTACTTTGATACTTTAAAATGCATTTATTATTTTTATTGGTTTTGTAGATATTACTGGATCCTTATATGAATTCAGTCTCAAAGAAAAGACAATCATGACCAGAATATGAAATGATAAAGTGAATCATACCCATGCAGACCAAGAAATTCTGAAATCAGCACACAACCCACTTAGCATGTTATATTTGTTAGCATCATTATTTCATTTGTTTATTTTAATACACAACTGTTGCAATTCAGACTGTGTAATAGATATTGACCTAAAGTAGATTAAAACAAATACAATTGACTGCCACACATACTATATACTAGATATTGGCCCACAGTTGATTACAACAAGGTCAAATACAATTGACTGTAACACACTGCATACTAAACACTGGCCTACAGAAGATTATAACATGGTCAAATAAAACTGACTGCAACTAAGACTGTATACTAGATACTGGCCTACAGTAGATTATAACATGGTCCAATACAATTGACTGTAACACAGTGCATGGCCTACAGTAGATTATAACATGGTCCAATACAATTGACTGTACCACACTGTATACTAGCCTACAGTAGATTATAACATGGTCCAATACAATTGACTGTACCACACTGTATACTAGATACTGGCCTACAGTAGATTATAACATGGTCCAATACAACTGACTGTAACACAGTGCATACTAGATATTGGTCTACAGTAGATTATAACATGGTCCAATACAAAATTTACTAACACACTGCATACTAGATATTGGCCTACAGTAGATTATAACACAGTCCAATACAATAGACTGTAACACACTGCATACTAGATATTGGCCTACAGTAGATTATAACATGGTCCAATACAATTGACTGTACCACACTGTATACTAGATATTGGCCTACAGTAGATTATAACATGGTCCAATACAATTGACTGTACCACACTGTATACTAGATATTGGCCTACAGTAGATTATAACACAGTCCAATACAATAGACTGTAACACACTGCATACTAGATATTGGCCTACAGTAGATTATAACATGGTCCAATACAATTGACTGTACCACACTGTATACTAGATATTGGCCTACAGTAGATTATAACATGGTCCAATACAATTGACTGTACCACACTGTATACTAGATATTGGCCTACAGTAGATTATAACATGGTCCAATACAATTGACTGTACCACACTGTATACTAGATATTGACCTACAGTAGATTATAACATGGTCCAATACAATTGACTGTACCACACTGTATACTAGATATTGGCCTACAGTAGATTATAACATGGTCCAATACAATTGACTGTACCACACTGCATACTAGATATTGGCCTACAGTAGATTATAACATGGTCATATACAACTGACTGCCACACAAACTATATACTAGATATTGGCCTACAATAGATTACAACATGGTCAAATGCAATTGACTATAACACACTACATACTAGATATTGGTCTACAATAGATAATAAAATGGCCAAATACAATTGATTGCCACACATATTATATACTAAATATTGGCCTACAGTAGATTATAACATGGTCAAATACAATTAACTGTAACACTGACTACATACTAGACATTGGCCTACAGTGGATTATTCCATTACTTTTACCCTGAGGTTGCAATCTATGTATAGTATTTTGCTAACTGCTTTATAATGCAGTTGCAATAGTGTAAAAATAAAATGGTTGACTGTGCACATTCATCAGGACTAAATATCAGATGAGTGGGACTTTGAGCTTCTTTTTCTTTCAATATGCACAAATTTCCTTTTATTTTTTTCCTTTAATGATCCATCATTATTTTTGTTGTACTATTTCTTCATGTTTGTTTTTGTTACTTATGTTACAGATGTCACAGATTTTCTCAGAGCCGTTTAAAGCACTTGCCTTTACCAATCACTGCCATCTCATCTCTGTCTGAGATGGGCCAATGTGGGCATGTAAGAAACCTTGCCAGTTCTTTCCTGCTGGTCAATGTTTCATACTGGGTGTTTTCCAGGGTTTTTCTTCCACCAGTTATACTGGCAACCATGTATAGCCTATCATATGGTGAAAAATGATGTTAAACCCACAAACAAAAACAGATTTAGATATTTGATGAATAACTTAAACTATTATCTATCCAATGGTTTTAATTAGGAACTTAAAAAAAAAAATCTGAATGAAGGCATTTCATGTTTTCAACTGGTTGCTTGCATGATTAATGTTGTCTACTGGTCATTATCTAGCTTACTTTTTATTTATCTTTCAACTGTCTCCAAAAGGTGATTAGTACATATATTTACTAGTGACCATCCATTTGTATTCTTGCATGAGAGAGAGAGAGAGAGAGATATGATTGGCCATACACAAAAAAATTTGGTGGCAACAGCCCTTTTGCATCTATCCTAAGCATCTTTTTTGCCCGTGTTCAGTTGCTGGACTTTGAATATCATATACATACTTTTCATTTTAAACTTAAAATGTACATGACTGTGTTGGATATGTACTGGGGTGGGGTGTATGCATGCAAAAGGAGAGCTGTTTCATTTTTTCAAATCAAATTAAAAATGAATAGACTGATGGCCTTAACTCTGGTACAGAATCCTCTTTATCCTCAAGTAAGCAACCCCTTTTAAAAATCCTGGTGTCTCTGAACTATGAGTATATGTGTGTATGGTGCATGCATGTGTGCTCATTTAAACATGTACACGAGCGCGTGAGTATTTATAAATTCTTGTTGTATAATCAACCCATATCAATGTACATGAAAAGCATTTTAAACATTTACTTTCATACCTTAATGTTTGCTGACTTCCCTGAGTAATAATTTAATCTAAGATTATTAAATGCAGTGTATTTCTTTTCAAGTCTTAGTTCTCTGTTCACCAGATTACAAGATGACAAATGTTACCATGTAAATTTGAAATTCAATGTCATTTGACCATGTTTTATTTGAAGTACAAGGGTTTGATAATATAAACTATATGCTACAAAGAGAAATCACTAAAGTATATATCTGGATATTCTTGTCTGACCATCGTTAACTTCCATGTCATTTAACATCAAATTAAGAAAACTGGAGAGTTTTAAAATGTATAAATATGGCACAAATTTCTCAAAGAACAAAATCTAGCACTTTTTCACTATTATAATGACTGTTAAATAAACAGGAGCTTAGACAATAAAAACCCTGCATTTTTAAAAATTAAAATTTTTGAATTCTATCTGGTTAAGTTGCAGTGTATTGCTGCATTGATGAAATCATAAATTGGGGTGTGTGCATTGGAACAAATACATTTCTATTAATCTGTCTTATGGTTATTTTTTTTCTCCTTTCCATTATTCTGGAGACCCATTTGATACAAAATAAGAAACTGGTGCCTGTCTATCCATCTTGCCATTAAACACACCAGAATTGATAAACACCATCTGTGCAGTTACAAAAGCATGCTATACATGTTGCATAAGTGCCTCACATGCTGTATGCTTTACAGCTATTGCACTCTCTCTTATAAAACCTGTATAACATCATCAAATTTCAGGATCAGTCAGCAATATAAGGAATAATTTTATCAAATTGTTAATAAAATAAAGTCAGCTTCTCTCCCAAATGATACAGGTTTGGTCACCGATGTTCTGAACATTTTAAATTTTTCTCTTGTTTGCAAAGCATTTTTAAAAAAAAAATGATCATGAATGGCATAAATTGTCCTTTCTGAGACAGTTCTGATTTTGAAAGCAAGTCAGCACAAAACATAAAAATAAGCAGAACATTTCAAATGAAAATTAAAACAAGTGTCAGAGGTAATCAATGACAGGCTAATAAAATATACACATCATTTAAACAATAATGCAGAATGAAATTAAATTTTATAGATATTATCAATAACTATTATTTACATTGCATGCAAATGCACAATTTAAAATGCATCTGTCTTGGCAACAAGCTTGATATGATGCTTGTTAGCCATCAAGTCTATAATCCATGAAAATAGCTGCCACAATGGAGAAACCAATGAGTTCTAGTTAAATAAGTTTCTTTGAGAATACTTACTCAATCATTATACCTTAGGAGAACTACTACTACCTTGCAAATCCAGCCCTCCCAGATAACACTTATAGATAAAAGGAAGCTAGAAGTTATCTGCCCATCTAGGTGGCAGCTGAGCAGAGGATTCTGCCCACGGAATAAGGACTGACACCAAATCACACGAATATCTCAGATACTACTGGAGCATAAGGCATGCTCTCCATGTGGATGTAACTAAAGAGAGACAGGGAGGGTGTGTGTGTATTATGATTCGGAAGGTATTCTTGAAGAAACATATCAAACTAGAAAAAACTGGTTTCTTTAAATGTGAATCCCAATCATAATACCTTAGGAGAACAGGTAAGAGGTAGAGGGAGATACATCCCCTTACCTCGGAGTGACCATCTCCGGTCCCCTATGGTATGTGAGACAGATTCTAGATAACCTGACTAGAAAAGACTATCTGTCGGGAGCATCTTCAATCAGGAATATTTTTTCCTCCCACAAACCCAGCAGAAGTCATGAAGCAAAGTCTGTATGAAGTTGTCAAACAATCTGAAATGGTAACCTTTGTGCCACGGATAAAGGTTCCTCCAGAATGACTTGAGCCTATTAGGATGAGAGATCTCTGATAAGAACTGGAGAAGTGTACTAGGATCTCCATCCCACAGCACTGATAAAGACAGAGAAGTTTCACTAATATGCAGTGATTGTGGTGTCTGTCCTAACTTCATGAGCCAATTTGCAAAGCAAATTCATTGATGTGGGTTTAAATAGTTCCAGACAAGGTCAATAGCAGACAATCTTCTGCCCATTTTAAATGGAAGATGGGAAGCCTTGCAGTTTCTGATATATTTCTACCACCAAAACTGGCCATTTTGAACAAGGCACACTGAGGTAAAATCAACTTACAAATTGGAAATATAGATACTAACAGAAAACCTGGTTTGCGCTAAGTTTGTGTGTGTATGTTTTGTTACAGTTTCTTAAGATTCCATGAATTTATTTCAACTTCCAAACACCATATAAAATCAAAGGAAATGTGCCAGCATACCACAAATATGGCTGCTGATGACATCATTCAGGATCTATCTACAATTTGATATGCAGACAGACAGCCCACTTTATTCAGGATGAAAATATCTATGCTGATATGTCATCCTTCTCCTCTATGAAAATATCTATGTTGATACATCATCCCTCCCCTCTATGAGAGTAAATTGAGGTATGATCTCCCTCAATGCAATGGCATGATATTCCTGAAATGCTGCTTCAGAGCTGACACTGGATCCTTTCGATGACCTTGAGATTAAGTATCCAAAATGTTAACTGATGGTGTGAAATAATGTCTCGTGTAAGTTCACATTGTTTGCATAGTCTCCACAATGGATGGTGTTAGGACCCGTGTTGTATTCCCCTGCAAACCCAAGAGCAGAACAGAGTTGATTGAATGCAATTAGGTTGAGGTCCAACTGAAAGAACTTTGGCTAAAGGCTTAGCAGGTTTGCTGAATGTGATACGGAGTCCCCAGGAAACTACTGTTGGGTGGGATGGGGGGGCCTGTATGTATGTCATGGAGAATTGACCCTTCCATTTAGTTTGGGAGTTGTAGGACTGTTTCCCAATGTCATGCACTCTATGGACATCTGTGACCTTGTTGGCTGCCTTGTATAACCTTCCGCTATAGCTAAGACTGAGATGGATAGTGGCTTGTTGCAAATTCTGTCAACCTGATCATTAATGAGGAGAACAGATGAATATTGCATGTGTACCATGGGCCGTGATTGGTCAGTAAGGTGGAGGTAGAGAGCACTGTATCTTTCTCCACCTATTTTAAGTTTATAGTTGCTATTATGGCTATAATATGTTGTGCTTCTATGTGATGAAGTAGACCCTCATATGAATATGCTCCTGCTTATTCCGGTGGGATTCAGGGTGGAAGGATGTAAACAGTGGTTTGCATATTGAGGATTATCATAACATTGGATGCAAGGTTGATCCCATGGTCATGATGTTGCAAATAAACTCATGGGTATCCAAATGGAAAACAAAGAAGGCATTTGGTACATAATACACCCATAGATACTTGGAACTCATAACTGATGAAACAGTCAGTCCCAAAGTGTCAGGAACAGTTCAGATTGTGGAAGCAATTTGAAAGTAGAATCTTCCACAGATAATTTTCACCTCATGTCAGAACTGTAGACCTGGCAGGTCATGTAGAAAAACAAGAACTGAACTGTCGTGGGATTCAACTGAAAATGATGCTTCCTTGTTCTGGATAATTCATGATCGTTAGTAATTTCCCATATTCAGAGCATAAATATCTTAAGAGTTTGAAATTTTAAGCAATATCACAGTGCCTACATCAGTGACTATAAGTCACATGATCAAGATTAGGCACTGATGATGGCAGTGTGATATTGCAAAAATTTTGAACTCTTAAGACATTTATGCTCTAAGTATTGGAAATTACTAACGATGTGATGGAACTGGTTGGGAAACTTACTCCAAGATTGCAAGGTGGTGTTTCATTCATCCAAGTAAGATCTAGTAATGACTAGGAAATCTAAATGCCTATTTTGTCATCTGTAGATTGAGTTAGTGAAGTCAACATCTCCAGCACTACCTGCGAAGTAGTTGGAGAAGAATGTTGATGATGGTGGACTGCTACACTTTCAGTACTTGTGAGTCTGATCACATTACTTCTAGTGTGTCACTAAGTATAGTCTCTTGGGTGGCAAGTGTTAGTGAAGAGACATCTCTTGAAACCAGTGGCCCCAAGATGGACATCTTATGCTGAAAGTGTTTTGAGGTACTGTGCAGGTAATCCCTGAGGGTGTCTACATAAACTGTATGCCCTCCACAGGAAGTTCCTTGCAACACTGTGCAGTTAGAATGATCCATGTATAACTGGATTCTTGAGGTGGGTTCATGGGTATTACAGTACTGAATTCAGCATTATATGTATGAAGAGCTTGGCAGCACCATGTGAGTCGTGAAACTGGACAAGTTTGTTTCTGGAGGATGATCAAATGTGGTCACGGCCAACTGTGATCAGAAACACATGGCCAAGTCCAGTTGAGAAGGAACATTGCCATCTTGTCTTGCACGATGGCGTCCAGTTCTTGAGGTTAGGATGGGGATATGGGTTAATTCTGATATGCGAGACTGTAGCTGATGCTTGTTGCTGCTCTCCATCTCACTGCCCAGACATGAGATGGTGTGAGCCCTTGTGTTTGTCCCCCAAGCTATGATTGATTTCTGTCCATAATGAGCAAGTCCAACATGTACTCCAGGAATGACAGCCAGAGAAAACTACACATGTTGTCAGACTGGTCTAAATCTGCAAGACAAAACAGAGCAGACCCTATATACATTTAGTGAGTGTCCTGCCTTTTGAACTTGTACGAATCTGTGCTGGGTTACCCACTAAGAAAATACCTGTAGTGGGTGCAATTGATCTGAACAGGCAGAAAATTATAGCCTCATCATTAACATTTAGAAAGTGGATACTAAATAATCAATTCTAGTCACAAATAACAAAATTGGTATGTGATACGTACCCGACTGCCTGTACAGTTAGAATCACTTGAGTGTTGCTCATAGTACTTACATGTATGGAATGGAAGGCAAATAATTAATTCTAGTAACAGCTTTAACCACAGAAGACCAGTTGTTAAATTGTTAAATTGCCTATACAAATAAAAATCACTCAAAGCATCGCTTAAAGTAAATGCATCAGCAAGATGCAACTGAGTAAACCATGTATAGAAAACCTATGTGAACTTATATGACCAGTGTGGAAGCTATGCAGTAATATAAACAAGTTTTCTATATTACACACAAGAACCTGCACATAAAAAAGGAAGTGCTACAATATTCATTATGAGACAATTTTACCTGTAGGGAAGGGTCCAATGACATTCTATACAGGTAAAATCAATTAAGTGTCACATATATGACTATAAAATAGTGCTACCAGATGGCTTAATGAAAGCAATGAAGCATCAATATATAATATCAATTCACAATACTACCTGTAAGAAGGCTCAATGATGGCTTGTACAGGTAAATTCAGTGAAGCTTAGCATACAGATGCTAAAATTGCACTGGGTTAGAAAACTTACCTGCATGTATCTGGTCATAACAGAAATTATACACATGTTAAGAGTTTTATATAGCTCACTACAGACTTACATGCACACATAAATAAAAATTATAGCCAGAACTATTTTGAAATCTCATAGGCTACCCATGCAAGTATGTAAATACTACTGAGTGAATGCCACATGATAACTGTAAAGGCAGAACTTTGTCATCACAGGATGAAAGAAATATGGAAATATAGATTAAGTGAACACTACTCCAACTTGTAAGTGTAAAACTCTCTGAAACTTGGTAGAGAATTTTGTGAGGTCCCTCTAGATGGAAGTGTGCTGCTTGGCACCAGCCAAAGTAGTAACTGGGATATTCACAGGATTTAGCGCTGATCCCTATACTAAAAGGATATCACTCTGCCTGACCGCAACCTAGGTGGGCAGATAACTTTTAGCTTCCTTTTAGAAAAGTTATCTGATAAGGCTGGTTTGTGACGTAGTAGTAGTACTCCTAAGGTATTATGGTTCGGTAATGTATTTAAAGAAGAAAACCAATAGCTGTATAATGTTTGCTTTCCTTTGTTACAAGTGACCCTGGATAAGAATTAAATACATAATTAAGGCAGAGAGTATGGGACCTTTTTATCACTACAAGTTTATCTGATTATTAGGGGCCATAAAAGGCCCTTATCCTACCTTGTCCTTTCATGACGGATACATAAATCACAAAAACAAGGGATCTTCATACAAAAAATACTGTTTGGTCTATAAAGATTTTGTAACTGCTGTCCATAAAAGTGTTTGATATTCCAGTCTCTGCTCAACTGCTTTACTGATTTAGTGAAATTCAGTGATCTTCTGAACCTGTGTACTGTAATTCTAAAGCATTATGAACTGTTCATATCTGGGATGATCTTTTGTTCACCTCACTTGGAACATCATCTTTAAGAGACAGAAAGAAAATACAGCAAAGTCATTTTAATCAACTGAACAACAATATTAGATTTCTGAACAATATCAGTTCTCCTATGTTGTTTCCACTGCAAAGTTGGTTTCTCAGGGTTTTTATATCAAAAAAGGAGACAAACTTATACAATGAAATGTCCCTAAACTGGTCCCTCTGTTACCTGGCTTCCTCTATATGAAGAACTGCTTAGTTAAGTATGATAGATTCACAGGAGAGCTGTTAAGTGTGACAGATTCAAATGAGAGCTGTTAAGTATGACAGATTCATATGAGAGCTGATAAGTGTGATGGATTCATATGAGAGCTGTTTAGGTAACTGTGACAGCTTCATAGGAGAACTATGCTATTAAGTGTGATTCATATGAGATTTGTTAAATGTGACAGATTCATATGACAGCTGTTTAGTTAAGTGTGACAGATTCATATAAAGGCTATTTAGTTAAGTGTGACAGATTCATTAGAGCTGTCAAGTGTGACAGATTCATATGATAGCTGTTTAGTTAAGTGTGACAGATTCATATAAAGGCTATTTAGTTAAGTGTGACAGATTCATTAGAGCTGTCAAGTGTGACAGATTCATATGATAGCTGTTTAGTTAAGTGTGACAGATTCATGTGAGAATTCTGAAGTGACAGATTTATATGACAGCTGTTTAGTTAAATTTGACAGATTCCTATAAGATTTAAGTGTGACAGATTCATAGGAAAACTGTCAAGTGTGACAGATTCATATGAGAGCTATTTAGTTAAGTGACAGATTCATTTGAGAGCTGTTTAGTTAAGTGACAGATTCATTTGAGAGCTGTTTAGTTAAGTTTGACAGATCCATACTGATGCTAATACTGTTTAAGCTGTTCAATTTATGCATGCATTTGAAGTATTACTGAAAATTATTACATTTAAAAAGGAAAGATAACTTCTGAAAACTTCAAACTGAAAAACTGCAGTTTTATTTAGTGTTATTTAGGGCTTAGGAGAACAGCATATTGCATATGACTATGGATAGCAGGGAGTCAGATAAATTGGGCATGCTGAGTTACCGTGCCTCATGGTGTTCAAAATAGATGCAAGAAATGCAAAAGAAAACAATGTATAAACCAAAAATGTTGATATTAGGTACATTATACATTTGTCAGTCATACTTCTGGTGGGCTCTTATGATCACAGTTGCTGTCACCCAAATAACTGGAATTCCAACCACTGCTGTGTGTACTGAGCTTTCAAGGGAAAGGCAATCAGCAATAGTATAAAAGAGCTTCATCAAGCAAAACAACTAAAAAACCAGAGTGTAATCAACAATTACATAGCTCACTGCCACTTTCACTAATCTCCAGTGGTTATTATAAACATTATCATGCAGAAAATAGATTAAGACTAATGTGATCTTGGCCCCTGTTTGCAATCTTTTATCTTTACAAGGGCCAATAAATCAGCCCCCAGTGTATACTGATACTGATGGATGGTTTGGGTCTGATCTCACACATTTATTAAATCACACAATTGTGCAGACAAATTTGTTCGCAACACAGTGGTGTACATTTCAGATACTTATCAGTATTTCTCATGGGTCTTGAGTTAAGTTTGGATAAAGTGTCAATCCAGAATTATTCTGTACATATTGCAGAAAGGAATCTTCAACCAACCGTAACTCAAAAGCCATGAGAAATACAGTAAGCATTTAAAATGCACAATGATGTATTGCAGACAAACTTGTCTGCACAACTGCACACAAATGGCTGACTTAACAGACTACTGTAGCAAGAGAGATGCATCCAATTATCAAATTTCATGATTGGAGCATAAACCCACAAAATTACCATTTAAACTGAAAATATGAACAAAGTCACTTGGCATGAAATATAGGTCACAGAGACTTGTTTTGGCAAAAAGGATTAAAAAAAAACTTACCAAGATGCATCCACTCATCAAGTTTCATGATTCTAGGTAGGATAGTTTGCATATAACATGCCATAAACTCACCTGATCATGAAGAAAATTCAAAAACGTAACCAAAACCTGTCAGTGGTGAAATGTAGGTTATAAAATGTGCCTCTATTGTGGAGGTAACTGGGATGCATGTCATCATCAGTTTCATTATTACAGCCTGGACAATCCTGATATATGAACACTGAACACAAAGTTGAATCCAAAGCAGTGATATTGTCCTTGTACTTCAATGAGTGAATAGCGCTCATGAAGATACATCCCCAAGTTTTATGATGTCATCATATAGGATAGGAAAGATGCACAGAGCATCTCAAAAATCTCTGTGGTCATTAGCTAAATGTAACAGCTTATACTAAGCCAATAAGATGTTAAATATAGGTCACAGTGATCATTTTTGGTATGCATGTGGTACTAAAAGATATGTACAAAATAACCGGGTTCAGGGAGTACAGCAATAACAATAGACATGTCAAATTGACCAAAGTCAGTGAAATGTGAAGTCTGGGTCAGTAACTACTTTTAAGACTAGGTTAAATGCCTGTCCTAGGAATGGTGAAAAAAAAATTAAACAAATTGGGATGAGTGAGTTTAAAAGAAAGTTTGAACATAAAAATATTTAAAAAAACTGGGATGCCAACTCATGACTTCTTGTTTGGCAGCTGGGACACAGAATGAAGAAAGACAGACAAATGTGGGTGTTTATATATAAGATGAGAGTGTAGTACTTATCAAGATGTGTCCTCTCACCATGTTTCATAACTCTAGGCAGAGCAGTATTATACTGAAGATAAAAGAAGAATGTGGTCATGAGCTAAATGCAAAGAAAATAAACTAGTAAAATGTTAAAAGCAGGTCAAAAGGGCTTTCTTTTGTTGTAACATTGTAGTACTAATATGAATGCAAACAATCACCTAATTTGATGATTCTGGTACAAACAGTGCTTGAGATTGAAACCAAAGTAATGAAGCATAAAATATGGGGTCACACTGATCTACTTCTGTGATGAGGGCGTAGTGCTCATTCAGATACATCCCCTCACCTAAATTTCATCAATATGTATATATATATATATATATATATATATATATATATATATATATATATATATATATATATATATAGACACACACACACAGTACTAAAAACTATTTGGTTTAAAGCTAATCCCCAGAAACTTAACTAAAGCCAGTAAAATGTGAAATGTAGGTCACAGTGACATTCTTTTTTTGTGATAAGGTTGTGGTACTAACAGAGATATATACAATCATCCAAACTGATGCAAAGTCAGTGAAGCCTAAAACAGAGTTCACAGTGATGAACTTCTGTGATGATGGTGTAGTACTCATCAAGATGCGTCTCCTCACCAATGTTCAGGAATCTAGGTATAACAGTATATATCTAAAATGTGCCAAAGAATGTTGGTCATGAGCTAAACATCAAAACTTACCCTAAGTAAGTAAAATGAAACATGTAGGTCACAGTGACTTTATTTTGTAGTAAGGATATGGTACTTGTTGTTGTTGTTGTTGTAGGGTTTAACACCATTTTTCAGCACAAGATAGGCTATACATGGCGGCCAGTATAAATGGTGGAGGAAGAATCCGGGAAAATCCTGGAAAGAACCACCGACCCACGAGAAGCTACTGGTAAGCTTTCTCACATACCCACATTGGCCGAATCCGAGACTCAAACCCATGCAGACAGAGGTGAGATGGCAGTGATCCGTAACGGTAAGCACTTTAGACCATTCGGCCACTCAGGGCCCCAGGATATGGTACTAATACAGAAACATACAATCATATAGCTTGATGATTCTATCATGGGCAAAGCTTGATAAATAAACAGAAACTACAAAGTCGGTGATGCATGAGATATAGGTCATAGTGACCTATATTTGTGATAAAGCTGCAGTACTCATCAAGATGGATCTCCTCACCAAGTGGAGATGAGTTAACAAGGGCACTTTTACTTGCCTGTATATGTTCTTCCTTAAGTTGTCTTTACATCCTGGTAAACAGGGTTACTCTCTATACTGATATTCTGTTCCTCTTCCTCCTCTATCCCCTCCCCTTCATCTTCTTCCTCAATATCCTCATCCTCTGCATTTGGTATGTCAGAATCTGTCTCAAGGTCCTCATCAGCAACTACCTCCTCATCCTCCTCTTCAGATTCTGAAGTAGATGTACAGTGAAGTATTATAATCCTTGTATCTAAGAAAGAGCCTCAGCCTTGTCAGTTTGGGAGTTGGTAATACCTAGGTGTACAGCTAGTATGTCTTTTGAGCACACATAAAGCATACTTTACAAAATACATTCAAACAACTAACCTCACGATTGTGGATAACTATGTCCCATTTATCTGCAGTATTTTTTAGATGTGGAACCCTACTTTGGCAACATACATGTCCTGTATATTTTTGTGCTATAATGAAAGTCAAGTGGAGGTGGTGGACATAACATTGCCATAAGTTCATGTTAGCCAAAATCACTTAAAATGGTTGAAGAAAACTTAAGAGTTCTGGCCTGGAATGAAATACAACAGTGAAATCACATTTTGGTAAAAGTGACCTTGACCTTGATGGTACCCATGTCTTGGGTAAGGATAACATAGGTACAAAGTTTTGTACAAATACATCATGTAATACTAACTTTTTTGCCCAAAAATGAAATTCAATGGCCAGATCTATTTTTTGCATCAACAACCCTTACCTTGGAGTCAGTGATCCCCAAATCACACAGGGTTTAATGGGGATTACATAGAACATATATAGTGAATTTTGCTGAATTCTTTTATATTAAATGTTGGCTATTACCCAGAAATAAAATGAATAAGCAAAATTTAAAAACTATTTAGTAGCAGTGATCTTGACCTAGGAGATACTGAGTCCCAAATAATATGGTTCCTCATTGGGACAAAGGAGCCACATACACCCCAATTACTTGGAAATTGATTCAATAAATCGCAAGTTATCATCTGGAAATAAAAACAAATGCCCAGCCTGCATGTTTGGATTGATGATGCTAAACTATAACACCCTAGAACTTCTGTTGGTGGTTATAAATATCCCCAACTTTTATAATGCTTGATATTTATGTGAATGCTGTACCATTTTAAAAATTAATTAATGAACACACAGCAGATAGTCAGCTAGCTAGCAGATTGATATATACCACATATCTAGAAAGTTTTGCTGCTGACATATTTTCAGCAATTTTGACAGTATCTTGGCAGCCAAAAAATTAAAAGCATAAAATACCTCTCTGCAAAAATATGACCATAAAGGAATCCTGTTTTATTTGACCATAATACAACTGCTTGCCTGATGGCAGCGTACAATCAACCTATTTCTGCACATTATATTCCTGCCCAATGTGTAACAGTTCTCTATGTAGATAACAAACTTTTGCAGAGAAACCATTTTCTTCTTTCAATCATAGTGACATTGCCATTAACCTTTTGACCCTGAAATCAATAGGCTTCTTCCTTACTCTAAAGCGTAAGCCATCTACATAATTTAGGCTAGGTCTATGATGTAGAACTAATGTTACTATTCAGAAACCATTTTTCTTCTTTCAGTTGTTCACATTTGATTGTTGACCATTTGACCCCAAAATCATTAGCTTTCATTCTTACCCCACATGCAAGCCATCCACAAAGTTCTGATGAAGCATGTCATGTAGAACTAATGTTATTGTGCAGAAATCAGTTTTTAGTCTTTAAGTCAGTGACCTTGACCTCTGACCTTTGAAAACTAAATTTAACAAGATTCTTCCTCACATCAAGTGGCAAGCCATCTACAAAGTTTGGGAACCACAGATGATGCAGAATTCAAGTTATTGCGCAGAAGGCATTTTCTTCTGTCAGTCAGTGACCTTGATATTTTTTTTAACCTGAAATTCATAGAGTTCTTCTTCATGCAAAGTGTAGGCCATCCACAAAGCTTCATAACTGTTGATGGTGGAAAACTCAAGCTAATGTGCATAAGTTATTTTCCTCCTTTCAGTCATAGTGACCTTGACCTTCAGGATTTTGAGCCTGTAAATGCATTCATCCATAGTTAATAGATGACTAAAGTTATTGTGGAGAAACAATAAACTGATAACAGATGGGTGGACTGACAGATGGATAACATAGCATAACATGCTCTGCATTATGGTGGGCACAAAAAAATTGAAAAAAAAACTATATTAAATGTAAAATATGTTTCCTTGGCAGTCCTTTAACTACCTCAAAATTTGAGCCCTCCCAAGGAAATAAAGACATTAATATAAAAACACCTTAACATCATCTGGTTTGTTTATCTTTTTATTGAGACAAAAGTGTTCTACTTTAGGAAAGAGAGACTGGCACAAAATCCCATCATTCATCAGTTACTACTGGAGAAGTGCTTGATTTTCCAGGTTTGTAACTGTGTTCAAAACTTGGGGGGAAATATCCATATCATGATTCGGTACATATTATCAAAGAAACATATTTTACTTTAGAAAATTGGTTTCTCTTTTAAATACAATACCCAATCATAATACATTAACTCATTAACCACGTGCACCATATTTACATGCCATGAGCTTGTACTTCTGAGCTCTGAATGTCAACATCATTTACGATACACCAGAGCAGGTGGTATTACACAAAAGTAAATGCAGTTCTGCAATGACACCAAATAATGTAAACTTTCTATTGGTGTTAAAATTACAGTGGAAAAAACAAATTTTGAGACCTAATTTTTTACTTCGAAAATTGCCCATTTCAGAACCAGCGTTTGTGTCCGGTTTCTGCTGCCTATTCTTGGCAATGAAATCCAGGAGCCGAAATGAGAGAAACTGAAATCTTATGGAGAAAGTGTAAAAAGGTCGGGTTGACTAATAAGTCATGTACTGCACTGATTTTGCCTGCTACAGCTACGATGACTAGGAGGCAGCTCTTGTACAAAGGTGAGTCAGCGAGGCTTTGGACAGTGGTTCAAAGAGTATCTTGCTTAAGCACATAAAAACCAATAGCAGGTTCCATTTCACACAAATATACAGGTCAAAATTAGCCAGAAGTTTGGAGGAGTCTTTATTCTGTCCCTTGTCCACCCTTCCATAATGATGACACATGATAAAAACTGTGAAATGGTAGCCTCCTCTGACAGTGATCAGAGATAACTTATTCTTCTCAGAAAACTAAAGAAGGAAGTCTGCAATTTATGACACTGAGTCTTTTAAAGATGTTTTACTGCTCAAACAACTGAAAGAAGACTCATTTCCCTCATAAGCCATAAGAGTGGGGGCCTTCTCACCTAAGCAATTCTGTCTGCCAGGTGATCACAAAAGTGTTTTTTTTCCTAAGACTTGTTTGATATGAGCCAAGCATGCAGGTTCTGTATTTCTTGGTTGGATTGGAAAATGCATATGCATGGTTGCTGCAACAGGCATGAAGAAGGCAGGATTTTCCAAGGAATTGAGGGCACTACATTCAGTAAGTTGTTTATTAAAAGATTTCTCACATTTGAGGGAAGCAATCAGGATCAGCCTGCCATCAGAGAGGGTTTTTTTGGGGGGGGGGGGGGAAGGCAAATGCATCAATTCAGTGAAAGGACACTGACTGCCAAGCCTTTCAGATTAGGGAACACAGAGACAAAGGTAGGGAGCTTGGCATTCACATGGTGCTGACCTCAACAAGCACAAGTTCAAACACCTGAGAAAATTTCAAAGAGGTTTAGTTCCCTACAGAGATAACTAGACATTAAAAGAAGACTTTAGTGAAATCCTGTTTTGTTGTAATCATCCATTCATGTGGTGTAGCAATAAAAAGATTTTCAAGATGGCTGCTGTAGTAGCCATATTAGATGTCCGACTAGCACTATTTTCATTTGGATTTAGGACCAACCAGACCTTGTGGTGAATGTGTTTGCGATGTTTAATGGTAATCATCCAAGTAGCTTAGGAGTAGAGATAACAAACTTGTGTTAACAGATGGACAGATGCTGGAAGACTGTGTGTGTGTGTGTGTGTGTGTGTGTGTGTGTGTGTGTGTGTGTGTGTGTGTGTGTGTGTGTGTGTGTGTGTGTGTGTGTGTGTGTGTGTGTTTTTAACATAGCTTTAACAATTTGAGTCAAATCGCTAAGATGTCTGCAGCTTGGCAGTTAAAAGTGATATCTAACATTAAGGCATCACTGCTGCAGACATGTAGCATCATGTCCCACCCAGTCATATTATCCTGATACAAGGCTGACCAGTCTTAACACTAACCTCTTAAAGCTGCTAGTACCATTTTTATAAGTTTTGGGTATGACTTGGCCGGGGTTCATACCCACAAACTCCTGCATGTGAGGCAGATGCTTTAACCACTTAGGCCACTGAAGCAGTTTTCGAAGACAGATGGAGATCAAAAGATGGATGACAGACAAAGGTCATCAGATGATGCATCTTGGAAAAGAGGCGATCCATTAGGCTCTTCATGTCAAATATCTATGTAAGAACTTTTTAGAGAAGGTAGGTTTGTAAACATTATTCATGGAAGCTGTACGTAACATGGTCATGGCCATCTTCCTGCAGATAGGTGACTGTTAGAAAAATTTATATCTAAAAGATTTAATGGGTGAAGTTTTCATTTCTATCTAATACATTACAGCATCTAAGAAGTAAATTTTCCAAATTTGTGGAAACAAGTAAATCCAGGGTTAAAGAAAGACAGAGTCTGCAATTATGTCATTTGTAACTTGATTCAAGTACAACTTGATGCACATCACTTCTAAATAATTTGTAAACACCCATTACTGAAAAATAACAATTCACAGTGGTTGATTTTTTAACATTATTCCAGAATTCAGCACTAACCTTATCCAAAGCTGACTAACTGTTGTTCAAGAGAAATCTTGGTTCAAACATAAGTACACCTACTCAAATGAAAGAAGGAAATCATGTTTTACCTGGAATCATGGGCCTTGGCCCACTGATATAGACAATGACTATTAAAAATATTGAGCATCTTTCATTTACCCATGTGGGCAAAAACTGAGATATCCAAATGTGTTATGATACCCGTTTCATTTTTTTATTATCAGTGCTATTTTTAAATACTGAAAGATTACATACTGACATGCAAAGAAGTAAATTTTCACAGGGCAAATCATAAATATAAGCA
>JAECUM010000719.1:0-71320 GCA_016617855.1 Megalonaias nervosa
GAAGAAGTGAAGTACTTGGGACATGTTGTGTCGAAGGAGGAAATACATGCAGATCCCGAGAAAGTGTCCGCCGTTGTCGACTTGAGAAATCAGACGTCGCAGACAGAATTTCACAGCTTGTTCATAAAAGGGTTTGCCAATATTGCAGATAGTCTTCATCGACATAAAGGAAAGGAAAGACCTTTTGTCTGCACTGAGATATGTCAGTCTTCTTTCGACGAGCTAAAGAGGCGATTGACGACGGGGCCTGTATTAGCGTTCCCAGACCCTGGAAAGCGTTTCATTCTTGACACAGACGCGAGTGACAGTGAACTAGGAGCGGTCCTCTCGTACGTTTGCAACGGATGTGAGAGGGTTGTAACATATGCTGGCCGATCACTAACGAAAGCCGAGAGAAGATACTGCTTCACAAGAAATGAGACATTGGCGGTTGTATTCTTTTTGAAATATTTCAAGTATTACCACTATGGAAGACATTTCTTAATTTGCACAGACCACAGCTCCCTCAAGTGGTTACTGCATTTCAAAACCCCAGATGGACAACTCGGAAAATGGATCAAAGTTTAATATTTTGAATGAAGAATATGTTTTATAAAATCAGTTTGTAAATGTTTCTTGCTATTACAACAAAGTCGTAGATTACAATACAATTTCACTCGTAACCAATAATGGTACATCACGTAGTTTTCCTCGGATGTTTCCAAACAGATTAGGATATACTTTGAAAAGCAAATGTCATATATATTGTTAAAGGAACACGTTTACTTATCTTACTGGGTTTGAACGAACAAACAATTGAAAAACGAAACACAAACTGCCCATACAAACATGATGAAGTTAAGCTGGTATTATTGTTACGTATATGCAATTAAATTACTTGTGTGTTGGTTTTGAATTTCTTTTTATTTTGTTTTTGTTTCATTACATTTTATTGTAAGGATAATATTTTACTGCATTTGACATTTTTCCCAGTAAATTTAGTTCAGTTCTTTTAGCCTGATTAAAAAGTAGTAGATTGCTACATTATATTTTTAGCTGATCTAGTTCTTGACATTGTTTCCGATTTTGTAAACATTAAGTGAAAATGATTGGTTATTACTACGTGTTAGCTCTGTTGTAAACAATTTTTTTTAAAAAAAACTTCATTTACAGTGTGGGAATCTGAATTTTAGATAGGGCTATTCTAGCCTACGTGCAAATTTGACTTGTAGTGAGTGATCACGTGACCCGTCACGCGGGTCTGAAATGACATTTTAGTTGGGTTTAATACTCATATCTTAGTGAATAATAGTCAGTTGTATTCTACACCTTTAGAGCTCAGGGTGTTTTTTTTATGTTGATGCCAGTTTGATTTAGACTTCTTCTATTTTTTGGATTCAATAATTTATATTCTCTGGAAAACATACAAGTGCTCTTCTTTATAAAAATTCTTGGACAAAGACATTTATTAAATTATTTGGAATTCGAAAGCCGGAATTATATTCCTGGTGACTCAACAAGGAACTGTTGACACATCAACACAAACTGGTTATAGAGGACGTCATCGCCTTCCATTTTGGAACTTCATCGGGATTCGAACTTTAATTCAATAAGAACTTTTTAGTGATATGACTTATATTTTTGAATTCTAGAATTAATTTTTGGATTATATTCACAATCCGTAAGTCCTTTTTCATATTTTTACCTTGTTTTCTAGGGAAATTGATTATTTTGTTAAATTTACAAAGCTTGTTGACTTCACTCTTTTCTTTTGTTACTTTTGTACCAGCCTACATGCAACATTATATTGGAGGAAATATTATTATCAGAGAAAAGAATCAGAAGATACTTGCTTGTGAATGTAGAAATAATGTAACGTGGGATCCACTGAATGCTGACCAGAAAACAACTTTGTATAATCATAATTTAAATGTAGCATAATAAATGGAAATGTTAATTAATCATCAATAGAAATTGCATTAATTGATGAACCAGCACCAGAAGATATATAACACGATTTACCAAAACCAGCCAGAATATATTCGCAGATACCATAAAGAACAATAACAAAAGTTTAATACCAAGTATAAAATGTCTTCCAACTAGAAAAACAAAGGGACTGATTTCAGATATACAAACAGAATGATTACTAAACATTTTCAGGATCTATTTAATACACGATCAAACGATTGCAGATTTTGCAAAGGAAATAATATATATTTCCATCAATTTGGCAGTGATAAAAAAATTCTACTTAAAGTAGATAATGCACAAGAGATTGTGATCCATTGAAAGCCCAGTAAATGTCTCAATAACAGTAAACAAAATGATTTTTCAGAAACAGAAGCACAACAATAACTAATTAAAACTGATATCACGGAACAGTCTTTAAGCACAAGGTGCATATATCAAAAAGCAACGGAGTTAATATGACCGTTCATCAATTAATACGAAACATTAAACATTAAGTAAGTGAAAATGCTCGATTGGTATTTAGTTTAATAGATTGCTTAGGGCAAGATGTAGATCAGTGCAAAACTATGAAAAGAGGTCATACGACATTCTTATGAAAATGGGTAAACGAAGACAAAAGCCTGTAATTAATCATCAAAACTGACAATATATGATTGTTTCATTAAACGAAAACAAGCATATTCCATCATACAGAGAACAAACGCAGATTATCAAACTATAACTTTGATAAGCATAAATATTAATATCAGAAAGAAAGAATAAAACCAAGATTAAATAGTAAATATCAATTCGATATCATTGAATGCTAATGAGATAATAGACGAGAAGAACGATTGCATAGAATGAAGCGAACAACGGGATTAGAGAAATAGTAATAGAGCTGCTTGAATCTCAAAAATAGAAAGAGACGTTCGTGATGAAAAATTGATTTATTTAATGAAAGAGGCGAGAGTGATTAATTTTTATATAGTGTTTCATTAAGATTGAAATCTGTTCTGATAAATAAAAATTAAGCTAACAAGTAATTTTTCAGAACGCGTTTCAATTATTGGTTCAGAAAGTTGAGTGAAAATAATAGATTCTGTGGCCAGATATATATAGGTTAAGAGATCGAGTTTTAATCTTGATAGTTTCATTAACATCACTTAAATGTCGATTGGAAAAAAGTGATCATTCATGGACAATAAAAAAGGATAAACAAGTTTTAACCTGAATCTTCCACGTGCATTAGGAAGTACACAAAAATTATCAAAATCAAATTTACACATGAAAAGACTGTAATAAAATACTTTACGAGTATTTGAACGGATCAGTATTCTTAGTTTATAAAGAAACTAAACCACTTAACGTTGTTGAAGTAATTCTTGAAGAAACATAATTATTTTAATTTAACAAATGTGTCTCACATCTGTGTAAAGAAAACTGACGGGAAAGGAGGCAAAGTAAGTGTTCTTCTCCATTTAATTGAAAAGTATCAACGTTCTGCACAATAAATGATGTAACTCGAATCAAACGTATCTTATGGCACGGCTTATTTCGATTTATCAGATGATAATGCTCGTCCAATTATTAAAGCCTTCGCAAAAATTATCCTGATAAACAAGTAAGACCAAACAAAATTGAACAATGCATGCTATTTAGGACAGGTTTTACAGGTAAAAGCTTTCCACATACAGAAAAATGGAAAATATATTCTTCTGGAAAGAACCATTAGGTATTTTTATAGTTATCGTTTCGCGGATTTTCGTTAGAAGGACGTACAAAGAAATCAAAATAATGATACAAGTTTGGATTAAAAAAAAAAAAATTTGAAGAAATGGAAACAAAGTTTTAAGGACGGTCTTTTATCCGTACTACTATTGATCTTGTTAGTTTTTCAGAAATAAAATTACCAAGAAAAGAAAAGTTGTTTTCCAAACTCAGAGGTGATTGAATAAAATAGAACGAATACTAATATGCAAAAGAAACATGCCGTAGAATACCTAATTAAAACCGCTCAGTGATCATCGCGGTTATTACTAAAAGTAAGATAATTTAATGTCATATTTATTTGAAGAATTTAGAAATGATTACATGCAAAATTATAAACAGGACCTGGCTCATTGTAACATTGCATAAGGTTTGACTCATGCTGCTCCGTTAAAAGTTACATGAGTAGCACCAGAGTAATTGACTGATTATTACTTGTTCTGAATGATAAAATATGGTACAAGAAGAGAAATCAGTATGACACCGATAGAGGTACTAAATCAAGCTACGAGTATAATGTCAGTAACGAAGAAAATGTTACTAATTCAGGATAATGTATTAGGTCATTTGTTTCCAAAGATGGAATTAGAGAGAACCTTCAGAACTCAGAGTGATAATCCAATTAACCTAATCATCTTAATTTCAATGTAAAAGGGTAGTGCTTATAGTGCTGTAAATGGAAAAGTTTGACAAAAGATGGCCATTGTACCAATAGTTAATACAGTAATAGGTTGGAAGATTTTGACAAAAGATGGCCATTGTACCAATAGTTAACGGAGTAATAGGTTGGAAAATTTTGACAAAAGATTGCCATTGTACCAATAGTTAATTGAGTAATGGTTAGACATCTTCCCTCTCTTCAGCGCGTTGAATACCCAGTTTATTGCCAGAATTTGCACTTTAGTAAGATTCTATGCTTCGAATGTAGATTATCCAACAGAAAAGATACAGTTGCTTTATGGTTTACAAAGAACATATTTTTCAGTGACTGTTTATCTTTGGAGTAGATGACCACTAAAACCATAGCATTTTCGCGCAGGATGTTTATCACAGGATTACATTTTGCACTAATCATACAAGCACATGTTTTGTATCGTCTACCATGGAATGTTAACTGGATTGCTTTTGTTGACATCATTTTGATCCTCTATCTAAACATTCTCATTTATTTATTTTTTTTTGACAAGTATAGGTACCCAGGAAAAGATTAAGATAATCTATCCATTTTGTCTAAGCTATAACCAGGAACTTAAAAAATAATTTCTAATCTTTTAGTAATTACTTCATTTCATAAACCTTGTTTGACATAAATGTTGGACAAATTATGACATCTGGTGTCTTTCAAATCTCGTACAACCTTGTATATTTCACAGTTTGTGACACTGTGTTACATCAAGACTTCCAAGACTCTTAGTACATCAGGACATTCAAGATTATTAGAATTCATTCTGAACATTCGGTACTTTTGGATTTGTGAGAAAAAAAAACACTTGGGATTATTTGGGATTTAATTCACACTATTGTAAATATCTTCAAATGTTCATTTTGTATTCTCCAAAAGTAATCTGCTGATTTTACTAAACTTGTTGGTTTTGTTTCTTGCTGTTACGTAGTTCATTTCTGATTTCTACAGGTGAAAAATAAGTAAGAAAATAATGTCAGAGCTATTCCAGTTCAAAGAGGTCATAGTCATAGTTTTTATATTCAAAGCAATACATTGGTTGGGTCAAAAAGGCCAGTCTGGTTCTAATTTGGAGAATTATAAACCATTCATGTCGAAAGGCTGTATATAATTTAAGGGTGAGTCTGCCAAACCTACCCCTACTAAAATATTAACGTACACAAGAGTTTCTCAGAGTCTTTTATTGTCAAGTACTTTACTTTTGTCTGATAAGTCTTCTTCTGCAGAAATTGTTCTTATTCAAGGAGTAGAGTGCGGTTTTGCTAATGTTCCTCTCCACTGCGTCAATTGTGCATCAGACTACTCTTATGACCCGAGACAGTAGGAGCAGTCACTTTGTACCTAATGAAGGCATTCATTTATTGCATGGTAGTGACCAATCTGCAGACAAGGGTGAGGTTAATCCACTTGTAACTGACAAGCCTTATTCGGATGAAAAGGTGATACTTTTGAGATGCAATTACTAGAGCAGTGGCAAAAAGAGCACTGGAGAATGATTTTAATCAGGTAATTATTCCTTTACCTGACACATTAATCTGTCTTTTCATAAAGTAACTTCTGTTCTTATTATTGATCATCAATAGATATTGATCACAGTGATCCTCTTTTCCATACTCATTCTCCCTAGTCTAATCAGGGTGGCAAACAATAATCACTCATTGTCAAACAGGAACAAGACCCAGAGATCTACTGTTTGTTTCGCAGGACTATTAGCGGAATTTAAGCTACAAGAGAACTGGGGGTTTTTTATTTTGTGAAAAATGGTGTCCTTATGAGAAAATGGAGACTACCTAACGTACCTGCTGGTAATAAGTGGACAGTGAGCATAAAATTACCGTTCCGAAGCCACATCGACAGAAAATTCTTAGTCTAGCACATGAAAAGCCCTTGGATTTTCTCTTGGAAGTCAACAAAACCTATCACAAGATCTTGAATAATTTTTATTGGTCGAAAATTAAAAGTGATGTTCTAAATACTGTATATCTTGCAATACATGGCGAATGGGGTAGGAAAACCCAATTAGAAGATACTCAAGGTTCACCTGCAACCTTTTCCTACATTTGACGGATCATTTATCAGCATTATGGTTGACTGTGTCGGTTCTGTACCTAAGACCAAGTCAGGTAACAAATGTTTGTTGACCATGATGTGTGTGTCCACACGATTTCCAGAGGTGATTCATTTGAGAAATATTACAACAAAGACTACAGTAAAAGCTTTGATAAAGCTTTGTTTACACTCTTTGGCCTTCCCTTGCCCAATCTGATCAAGGGTCAAATTATATGTCTGGAATTTTCCAACAAGTTATGCATGAATTAGGCATTCAACAGTTTAAATATTTTGCCTATCACCCTGAAAGTCAAGGGACATTGGAAAGATTTCATCAAGCTTTGAAGAATATGACTCGGTCTTATTACTTTATAAAGGAAATTATTAGAACGAGGATGTCCATTTTTTGTTCTTTACTGCTATGGAATCAGTTCAAAACTCATTGAGTTTTAGTCCTTTTGAACTAGGTTTTGAACATATTGTCCGTGGACCATTGAAATTATTTTTTTTTTAAATTAGTATGTCGGTTGCTGATTGATAGTGCTTTGAAAAGTTTCAAAACTCACCACAAAATTTCATTGCTTATATAGTCATATTCGGGCCGACCCGTGAGTGAAGATATTAATGGGGCACCGGTTGGCCTAGTGGTCTTAAGTGCTCGCCTTTACCGATCAATGCCATCTCACTTCTGAAGACATTGGTCCGAGTCCCGTGCTCGGCCAATGTGTTTATGTGAGAATGCTTGTCAGTAGTTTCCCGTGTCGGTGGTTCTTATCGGGGTTTTCCCGAGTTCTTCCTCCGCCAGTTATACTGGCAGCCATATATAGCATATCTTGTGCTGAAAATTGCGGTCAACTCACAAGAACAGAAGATAAGATATTAATGTTTTGATAAACTTAAAATTCTTTGTTATTATTAAAACTTTTAAAACATAGCAATATCTTTAAAACAAATTTATACATCTATACATTGTTCGTATATTAAGTGAACTGCAAAATCAAGGTAAACACAAATTAGAATCTTACGGGACTTCATTTTTGGCAGCTCGCAAGTTCCTCAAGGTCATTCGCATTCTCTCATTTGTACAACATTCTTCAGGCATCTTTCCCTCCTGAAAAGTGAGATATCTATATTTCTATCTTAGAGTTACAATATTCCTGACTTCACCACATACAATCCCATATCGGATATTTTCTTAAATGACTGTTCTTAAACTTTGCTGTTATATCTGTTCTAATGAGACATATAGAGATCTTGATCTTTTTAAAATAATAGCTAAAATTTACATTTTCCAAAAATATATATACGTTTTAAACTTTAGATTTCAGTGATTTGATACCTAACTCACCTCATTTACATATAAACTTGGAACATTAATATCCCCAAACAGCCTAATACTTTCAGATGAAAGCATGGAGATGTCAGACTCACCTTGTCTTTGACCGTCATGCTAGCCCCTGCGTAGACTAGGCACTCAACCGCCTTGACCTGATCTCTGTTCACGGCATGATGAAGCGCTGACTTCCCCTTTTGCTGTAAGCATAAATAAGTGTCCCAAATAATATTATTAGCATGTCCGTCCGTATATACCTACAAACATTGAATGTAATATTGCCCATGTCGCTGTCGATGATTCTGATCTTATTTCGTTTTATATGACAAGAAACCAAAGTCTGTAACATAAATTTGAGCTTCAACGGCACTCTGTTATTTACTCAGACATGCGTGTGCGATAGTCTCTTTATTTAGTTTTTTTCAAAAGGAAATAGCAAATAATGCTTAAAAACCGTTTTTGCATATGGACGAGTAGTAGCAGTATTGGTCGCTGCTTATGTAATATAATATTTTTATGGTATAACAGGTGATATTATGGGATCAACAAACTTATTAATGTGATAGGAAATTTAGGACTCTTCTTTTCAAGTTCAAATCTGTTCCAACTCGCAATTTTAAATACTCCAATAAATAATAAAATCTGTTCTTTATATTCGAGAGAGTATGAATGACAGACGTATGTAACCTTTTTATTCATATGGGAAGATAACAGACACGGCAAATTTGGTGCCGTTTTTGTAATCCTGCAACACTTTAATATTTACATTATTATTATTATTATTATCATTATTATTATTATTATTATTATTATTATTATTATTATTAAGCATAGATATATAAGAATGAACCTACTTTGTCGGGAAAGTCCAACTTGGCGCCTTTTTTCAGCAGCAATCGCAGTATTTCCACGTGGCCTCTACTCGCGGCGTAATGAATAGCAGCTTGTCCGTGCTAATATAAAAACAAAAATAAGTAAGAACAACAAAACAAAAAACTGAGAATTCATTTGGTTCACTCAGGGACTATAAAATAAACAAACACTGCGTGTTGTATATAATTAAGAACTTCGTGACATGTGTTTCACTTGTTTGAATTTGTCATACTAAGACAATGTCTATCAGTAATGACGTGAGCAACCGTACACGATGTTAAGTATGTAGCTGTTGTAAATCATGGATGTTCTCATCTTGAATCTACATGGCCAGGTGTTGAAATCACATATGAGTGAGTAATAAGGATATCATCAAAAATGCATTTATTATACTCTTAAGTATGAAATACAGATACATATTTGTCAGATCTCTTTACCCTACGTTTTTTACTCCTATCTTTTCATGCCATGTAACACTTGAGTGTCTACAGAAGGTACACTTGCAACAAAAAAAAAAGAGCATTTTCTGAGCCTAGGTAATAAAAGAAACTATATTACCTTTGGTGCATGAGAAGTTATTTTTGCCGAAGATACTTGATTCTCCACCGATTTTTTCCTTACGAAGTTATGTTTCTTTAACAAGCTTAGCAACAATGTAGAAAATCCGGTGTACAAGGTCGCTTTTTTGTTAGATAGAGTAAAATACTTTACAGAATGTCGACATTTAAAAGTTCTTAAACCAGATTAGATCATCCCAAACCCACCGTTCCCTCAAATCACAGATCATTTTTTTTAATGATCAACAAATAAATGATTTTAAATTGCGGTGAACGTTCGAAACTTAGTGGGTTGGTATACTGTGCTGAATTCCTGTATGCCTCTATGATCTTAAACTTTGTAACAGAAAGAACAGAAACGAACAAGTTTAATAAAATCAACAAATCAATTTATTTCTCTAAATAACATAATGCACATTTTAGATATACTTACAGTATTTTAAATTAAATTTCAAATAATCCTAAAATAACCAATCATAAGTCCAAAAATATATAATGTTATGAATGAATTCCAGTAATCTTGAATGCACTGATGTACAAATAGTCTCGAATAATTTTATGTGCCAATAGTCTTGATGTATCACAAATATAAAATCCAGAATGCCTTTGAATGAATTGACAATAATCACCAAGTACTGATTTAGTCCAATTGCCAATGAGTACCTTGAAACTCCAATGAATCCTTGAAATAAATGACTCGTCTCAGATTATATCTGAAGACAACAGTACATGATTCCAAACATTTAACATATAAGAGGAATAAAACACGGTTTACCTCGTCATATATATATATATATATATATATATATATATATATATATATATATATATATATATATATATATACTATTTTCTCTTGACCTAAGACACATAATATGTCCCCGATATGGCTCTTTTTAAATGAAAGGTTTCATCAAATTGAAAACACGGTGCTTCTAGAACATTTTAAGTCCGTAAATAAGGTAAGATCTTGAACTCAAATGGAAATAAACATCTTAAAAATGACAAAAGTCAGCGAGCTAGAACTCTACCCCCCCACACACACACACCCACAGACAAAGATCAAGTATACAATATAAATAAAATATGCGTAACATATCCACTCATAAAAATGTATACAATAAATTATTATTTTACATATTAGTCCAATTATACATTGGATACTAAAATAACTACAATCACATGGAAAAACAATTTGGCCTGTTAACAAATGCCTTCTTTATTTCATCATATGAGCGTTAACATCCTATGTGAGAGAGTGTCCTGTATTCGTTTCTCCCTTTTTGTATTGTCACTTCTTCTCTTCAGCACTCTTCCTGTCCCGCTCCTGTACTATTTCACCCTCTTCTGCACCCTTTCTGTGCTACTCTTTGTACTCCTACTTTCCTCGCCCCTTCTGTACTATTTCTTGTGCTTCCTCCTTCCGTCTCCCGAGAGTTTAGTGCCGTCTCATACTTGCATCCTGGGAGCTTCTTGTAGAAAATATAAGGGACGTACATCCGATTATCCCTGCACTTATCTACCACTCTCTCAATCACTTCTCATAAGACAAATGGAGAACACTTCCGGCTTCAGGTATATCTTGTCGACAAGGGCGGAATAACTGCATCCAGTATCGTACAAGATGGTGGCGCGGTTCCGTTGACGGTGGCTGACGTGGGGTTCGCAAGCATACACGTGTCTCGCTGGTAACGGCATTCACTAGGGTCTGCCTGCCCTTGAGACAGTCCTGTAGTACTTTTATACACGTGATATGCTTAATGTCAATGTTGCATTCATTCAACATCAAACTAAGTCTCAACAACCTCTGATTTTTGTTTTTCATTTTCTTAATGTAAGCAGGTTGAAATCACTGATCAGAAAAATCGGAGAAAGATCAGAACTGGTACACACTTCAAAGTGTTGCCAAGCTAATATCAAAGTCAAAATTTCATTCTGAATGTAAAATAATTTCTCTTGTGCTTGATTAGATTTTTAAAATAACACACTGGATGAACCACACCATCTTTTATTTTCTTAAATCATTACTCCACCAACCCTATATCGTTTGCATCAACACACGTTTTATATAAATGACTGAAATTAGGGGTTGAAAGAATCGGACCAGTCTTAAATATGGCCTATAATTTATCAAAAGCCTCCTGACATTTGTTAGACCAATGAAACCTGTATTTCTTATTCAGCATACTTGTCAGTGGTTCAGCAATTATGCAAAACTTCGAGCGAACATTTCCAATAATATCCAGCCATACAAAATATCGCAGCAGATGCTTTTTATTAACATGCACTAGCAATTGAGAGACAGCCATAACCTTAACATATACAGGTTTAATTTGACCGTGTCCTTAAATATGAACTAAAATGTAACACAAGTATAGTAAAACTCACTTTAACCTAAATTATTTGTCAAATTTGCATCACTGAGTTGATCAAAGATTTCCATCATGGTTTCCGAGTGTTCTTTCCAGGTACCGTTGCAGATGATGACATCAACGATGTAAACGTCACAATTATCTAGAACAGATGTTATCACGTTCATTAAATTTGACGAAGAAATTTTTTATACCAAACGGGATCACTTTATATTTTGTAAAATTAACTTGGAGTTGAAGATGCTGAAATGTTTTTGCCCTTTCCATGAGTGGAACTTTGCTTAATCCCTTTTGAAAGGTAAAACTTGGTGACATATGCTGTATTTTATATTTTATCAATGCAGTCGCTGTATTTTGCCATTGAAATAATTCTATTTTAGTGTCACTGTTGACTTTGCTATAGTCAGTATAAATGCGGAAAGTATTATCTGGTTTAGGCACAAGAATGCATGGTGAACTCCAGTTACTTTAACTTGGTTCTATGTGAAATCATTCTCGAATAAATACTCAATTTCTTTTTTCAAACATTCCTGCTTGAGAGGATTTCATCCTGTAAGAATGCTGTTTCACAGGTGGAGAATGTATAATCTTAGCATCATGATATATTTTATTTGTTCGTGTAGGAACATCAGGAAACAAGTACTCATATTAACATAATGGCTGTTGTAGTACATTCTTTAATTATGGTTGAAGTTGTTTCTGGTCCAGATTATTTAATATTTCTGAATTCCGAAGCTTGGTTAAATCAAAGTCACTACAGTCATATTGCATTCCATTGTGTATATCCTCACTGTGCGAGACAGGTATAATTAAATTGACTGAATCAATATTTGGCCTATCCCTACCAAAATACTTCTGTAACATATTCATATGACAAGGTTATTTCTATTTCAGCCTCATAGAAGTGTTAATAATGCAACTAAAGACTTTGACGTTATTTTCAATTGTATCAGGGTCATAAAATTGAGCACGAAGAGGATTTTGAGGTATGAGTGAGAGAGCCAGAATTATATCAACAGGCTGAGGGCTCCTTTATTTGTATTTATGCCATACCGAAATTTATTTTTGACCGAGCAGAGTGAAGATTAGCATTTTGCAAGCCTTTGATACCTTATGTTTTAAATCAGAGACATAGTCAAGGAGATTAATCTTGATGTCTCATTTGAAAGAAGTCTCTTTTAGTAACTTCAGTGGTCTACGGACAGTATGTCCATAAACTAGCTCGAAAAGACTCAAACCTAATGATTCTTGAACTGATTCTCTAACAGCAAACAAAAGTAAATGGACACCCTCATCCCAAATGTTTCCTATATCAAAGCAATACGATTGAATAAAGTCTTTAAAGTTTCATAAAATCTCCCAAAAGCCCTTGTGTTTCAGACTGATAGGTGGAAGATTTAAATTGTTAATGCCTAATTCGTACATACTTGTTAGAAAATTCCAGACACAATATTTGACTCTTCATTAGACGGATTGGGGAAGGCCAAAAAGTGTAAACGAACCTTTATCAAAGCATTTATTTTGATTTTAATTTTTCTCAAAAGAATTGACTCTGGAAATCTTGTGGACTCATACCTTATGTTCAACAAGTATTGGTTGCCTGACTTGTCTTAGGAAAGAGACCGACACAATCTACCATTTTTTCTAACTTCCGGTTCGTCAAATGCAGGAATATGTTTAAGATGAACCTTAGGTATCTTCTCATTGAGTCTCCTGTATTTGACAAGATTTTCAGCAATTAGAAACAACAATTTTAATTTTCGGCTTATACAAATAGTTTATGGTCTTGTAATAAGTCTTATTGACTCTAAATGACTGGCCAATGGAATCTCATGAGAAAGTCTAAGGAATTCATCTCTATATGAGTTAGGAACAACAATTGGATTGCTCACTGACCACTCGTCACCACCGGGTACCTCGGGTAGTCTCCATTTTCTCATAAGGAACCCATTTCTCACAAACTAACAAACTGGGACTTGTGTGATTCAAGTTCGCCAATTGCCCTCTGAAACAAACTCAAGATCTCATGATTTTCTTTCTATTCGACAACGAGTATTTGTCTTTTTCCATCCTGATCTGAATAAACAAAATGAAGCATAAAAAGAGGACCACAGTGATATATATATATATGTTATATATATATATATATATATATATATATATATATATATATATATATATATATATATATATATATATATATATATATATATATATACATAAAGAATACAAATCATATGGCAAATAACAGTCCTTTCGAGTGCACTGGATCCAGCAAGGGATCACGTATGTCAGGGATTGATTAAGATAAATGCAATAAACTGACAACGAACAGTGCAAAGCTAGTATCTAACTAGCCTGAGCGCTTTCGACTCTTAATGAGTCTTTTTCAAGGGCATATACAAAACATAGACAAGACAAACAAATAAAACACAAAAAAAGCGTAGTGTTTGCAAAACTTTACATGGCTGTTTCTACAGGAATTAAACCTCCAGTAGTAGATGTATATGAGGTTTTTATGCCAAAGAGGGTTTTAGGCCAGAAACCCTTACCCGCCCCCCTTAAGAATAAATATATTCTAACATTTTTTCACCACCTCAGAGACCCCCTCTCCCTCAAAAAACCACCCTCCAACAAATTTTTATCTCAGAAAATGATGATTATTTGAAACCCAAAGGGGATTCTAGGCCAATAGATTTTTTCATATTAAACAAATGAAATATTATATCTAATGTATCATTATAATCCAATCCAACATGTTGGATTTGATCTGACAAACAAATTTTGTAAGAGATTTAATTCAATCAAATCAGCCTCAGGCTATACTGGTATAAAACCTAAAATAATAAAGCGATTGTATTCAAAAAGTTGGTCATCATATATCACTAAAATATTGATCAGTGTGGTTCATTCGCGGTTGAAAATGACGAACGAATAAGAGGTTGGGCAGATGATCTAATTATATTTATTGACAATATTGTTGACGCACTTTTTGATAACGATATTTCTAAACCTATAAATATTTGTTTAAAATAAAAATAATAGTCCCCAGAGAGGACTGTTTGAAGAAGATTATATACATATGATTATGATTATATACATATGATTATGATTATATACATATGATTATATACATATGGTTCTGATTATATACATATGGTTATGATTATATACATATGATTATATCTTAATTAAGGACAGCACTAAACACAGAATCTTAATTACAGTAGCGTATTTACAGCAAGCATATTTACAGCAATTATATTTACAGTAACGTATTTACATATTTACAGTAACGTATTTACATATATTTACATATTTACATATATTTACAGCGACAGCACATACAAACGGGCCTTCTCTACGTTCAACAGAAATGTGCACACTCTCTCCAATAATTAACCCGGGGAGTGTGAAAAAACACACCCAACACGTGTTGACATGATGGGAGAGTGTACAAATTTTCTATTGAAACGTAGAAGGGCTGGCGGCGCCCCACTAAATAAGAGAATTTTGGCATTAAAATCGCCCCCGCCGGCAATGTGCCGGTCACGAGAATCGAACCACGGACGAGAATCCAACGCGTTAGCAATCGGCCACCGGATTTCCTTATATATACATATTAAAAAAGTTATTATATAGTTACCAAACAGCATTACATTTTCTGATTTTGAAAACACGAAATTTGGCATTACATTTTCTGATTCTGAAAAACGTTATTATAAATAAATCGAGAAATACATGATTTTTGATTCTATATAAATATGTTTGTACAGAAAAATGAAATCCTAATGTTGGCTGAATACAGAGGCTGTATATAAGATCGACCGTTGCCAAGGATACTAATCAGTAATGTCAATGAGTTGGCTGAATGACTACACAGACGCTGTATATATATACATTACAAACAGACTCTGCGAGAAATAATCAATATTTTGTAAATGGGTTTTTACGTAAATGACATAGCATATATACTCGCTTACAAGTCGAGGCTAACTGCAGACAAAAAGATAAAGATCTGCCATAGCATTATGCGCCTGCAGATCAGAGTTCATATTGTTTGTTTTACTGATTATTCTAGCAAAACTGAGCAGACCAAGATCTGCTGGTGCATTATACGACAGCATATTTGGGTCTGTGAAGTTTGCAGTTGGACTCAACTTATAAGCGAGAATTAACAGTAACTATGTTTATATAAGCTAACTATTAACATTTATGCAGGAGGAATTGCTAGTCATTTCGGTAAATACAGAACTGCCACCAAGGATTTAGGTCTTAAAATTACTATCAGATTTTAGATACAACT
The DNA here is from genome assembly GCA_016617855.1 of Megalonaias nervosa. NCBI lineage: Eukaryota > Metazoa > Mollusca > Bivalvia > Unionida > Unionidae > Megalonaias > Megalonaias nervosa. Next base: position 15,875 of record JAECUM010000719.1, read on the forward strand.
CTATACATTTCATTAGCCAAAAAAAATAAAAATAAAATACGAAACAGTATATGCTATTTTCGATAACTACAAAAGATTTTAAACTTAGCTGGAGCAGTATTATCTCCCTTTTAAAAACAGATAGGGCATACAGAGTTATATTTCTTGACCAATGAACAATATTTCAACATTCGCTACTAAGTATGATTTATTGTCATAATAATACAAATAAAATTTAATTCTACCGGTTACTTTTCGACGACATTCAAATAGTTCTTTCATTCCTACCTTGCTGAGAAGATACTTACTACCTTTTACAAAAACCTTCGACCTGTCTAAGTCTATATTACTTTTTGTATACTGTTGTTGGCTGATCGGACCATGAAAATTGTCATATTTTAGTGCAAGCTCGTCTCGCAAACTTTCGAGATAATTAAAATATTTGCTATCGTCTGATCTGATAAGGGAGAGTTTGATTCTGTCAAATTTACTAAAACAAATACGTGAAATTTCATCGTTAAATTCAAATGATAATTGCTGGTTATTAACCATTATTTTTTGGATTTTGCTATTAAACTCCATCGACTAATGTTAAATTTTCGAACATTATTTCTGATGTTTAGACAAAATTACTTGCATAATGTCCAAGTGCTAGCGTAATAATTCCGTCTCTGCAATACCTTTTATCATCAAAATTACTTAATCCACGTTTTATAATTGTATCCGTTTCAAGTTTATGATGATTTGTTCTGATAACATTTGTTTTGATAAAACTGACATTATTGTTTAGCGCTGCTTTAAAATCGTCAAAATTCATCATCTTTTTCACATATCCTCGAGAAAAACCTTTTGCTTTTTTTGTAAGTTTATTGTCATCTAATATGACAGCATACATTTTACTCTTTAGTCCGACAAATTCCCTAACTGGCATAAACATAAATTCATCTTTCATTTTTCCAATAACTTTCTTATTCGAATTATCTTGAAATCTACTACATGCTGGATAATCGGATAAATCAAATAGATTTTTATTATTGTAAATATCCTGATAGACATCTTCACATTTTATATTATAAACTAGCGAATCTGTATCAGTAAATAGCAACTCTAAATCTGGCCACTGCTTTTTGGTAAAATTATAGTGAAAATCGTACAATAGCTACTTTTATGTATCAAGTACAGCTGCAACAACATAAATCGGTTTATTTAACTTTAAATTTGTCTTTCGTCGTTGTATTGCAACAAGATTTTTATTAAATATTTTCATACTAACAAAACCATCATCGTTAACTAATTTATTTCTGCGATGTATGTCATTAACAATTTCTATCGAAATTCTTTTTCGAATATTTTCCATTGTCTTCCCGAACACCGAGTTGTTCATTAACTTGAAAAACTTTTTTTTCAAATTCGGTTTTAGCCACAGCTCGACGTTTCGTATTTAAGTCAATATAATTTGCCATCCACCTCGACTGATTAAACTTTCGCACGCGATGGACTTTTTTCAGAATTAGTCCAGCATCTACTGCTTGTTTTAAATTTTTGTAATGCATAACGTAATTTCTTTTATTTAACAAATTTGGAACTAACTTATTAACAATCGAATTTTTTTGCTGTTGTCGTTGCTCGTTGTTCAGGTGATAATAAACTATAATTAATCATCATAGACTCTGCACAAAACGGGTAGTCGTTATGTAGATCATGTAACGAACTAGGATAATCTAGATCAACTTCAACAAAGTATGAAATATCGGAAAAATCATTATTAATTTTTCTAGGTAAATCTTTTTCAGTTTCTCTAAGAAATTGATCTGGAGTTATCCAATGAAATCCACCGCAGGCATTGGCTCTGACATCGCATATCCATACAAATTCACACAATCTAGATAAATAATATGATTAGATGGGAGATTTTTATCATAATTTTTCAGATATTTGTTATTAGCTACTGCATATTTTTTTGTTATAAAGCTAATTCCGCCTCTGATACCTTTTTCATTCAAGTTAAACATATCAACATCTGTTAAGAGATCCAGTTCTATCTTACTTGTTTTTAGGAGAGCGTCCCAAGACAATCCTGGAGCAGAATAATACCAACAGGGGTCTAGTCCATAATTGATGTAGCTTACTTGACGAAAACTCTCAAAAACATCTGCTAGTAATAAAACATCTGTTTTCAAATATAGATCGTGATAATCACCAAATGTTTTACAACTAAATTTATTCCAAATATCTTGTGTATATTTTTATTCGTCATCTGTGATATTTTCATTTTTGAGTTGTGAGTAAAATTTATCTTTATCAGGAAGAGAAGTTTCATCAAATCTGCTCCAATCGTCGAGATACTCGTACGGAAATATACCTTTCTTTGTCAAATTGATATAGTTTTCACCGAAGCAACTTTTTAGGTTAGCGAAACTACTGCAACCTTTTACAAGCTCATCTAATGATGCTGCCATAAATTGCAGACTGTCAATAAAGCGTAATTTACCGAGCGTCACCGACATATACTTTTCAAAATTATTTGGAATACATTTTATTACGTTATTTAATTTTAGTTTAGTTTTAATATTTTCATCACCAAAAGCTTCTACAATGATGTGGCTGTCATAGCCACGAAAGTTATGTAAAACTACAGGATTAAATCTGGAGCATGAAGTTTTAAATTACAACTGTATGAGCTGCTCCACGATATTGGCCGGTCAAATGACAATGATCTCGCACCTTATCACGGACTCCGTTGGAGTCTACCAGTAACTTTTCACAAATATGACAATTAACTGCCTCATCAAAATCGAGTTGTTGTTTAGACGTTATTTTCATTGGAGCTGTTTTAAATAATCTGTTAGAAATTTTATTAACTTCGTCTATTAAATTTTCTAATAGCCATTCGGTAGGATTTTCACCTCTATATAACTTTATCGGAGTTGAAAATTTATCGTTAGCACAACAAACTACTTTATAAGCTACTCCGCAAGGAATATGCTGTTGTATTTTTCTAGTACTTGATTTATTTGGATTATTTTCTGCTCCAACCACAGGAACGAGTAGACACTCGAAATCAGCGTAAATAACAAAAGGAATATTTAGTTTCTGATCATAATTTTTAAATTTTAATATTTTTTCTTTTTCGTTAGGCATAGTTATTCTTTGAACGTTGACACAGTATTTGAGATGCTCCTGCAGTATTCCATCGCCAGAAAAACCATGCAAACATCTATAACAAAAATAGTTTTTATTTTTATTTTTACTACACTCTCTGCCAACTAGGCCGTTAAAGTTTTTTATCCAACAATAATGTCCCTGATAAAATAATAAATTTATTGTATTTTGTGTAGCATTTTCTGAGATATATCTCGGGTAAACGTTTTCTCGCTTATCTAGTCCGAAAACATTTACTGAGATACTGTTTTGTTTTTCAAACTTTGGTATATGATTTTCTGCTACTGGAAAAGTTATTCCTAAAAAATTTAGTTCGTCTTTGTATGGCAAATACTTTTCAATTCTGCCGGGGTGATCACACTGAGGATGTTTTGCAGAAAGAATAGACCATTGAAAACATTTGTCATCATTGTTTTTGACATTTATACAGCACATTTTGTTCTTAATTTTTTTAGGGAGATCGACGTACAAACTACCGCAAAGTAAGTTATATTTTGTTGTGTGAAATAAAACTTCTTTTATCATTTCAAATTTCCAACCCGATCCTGATACAGTAAATTCTTCTAATTTTTTTTTTCTTGATGTATTTCATCGGCCACCATGGCAATGTCTGTTCCAGTTAATATTTTCTCGATTTAGCTGTTAAATATGGTTTCGAAATTTCACTGTCAAAACTTTTTCTTTCAACAATTGCATCAAGTACATTCTCAACTGCGTGTAACTTTGATAAAATCGTATGATATTGTACTATAAGTTTGATACTTTTATGAGCCGCAAGTTCTTGAGCTATAACAGGTTGTAAAAGATGAAATAAACTTATGGAATTAAAATTTGCTAAAATATTTTGATCATCAAGTTTGTAACTATTATCGTAACCTGAAAATGCTGAAGCAATTTTTTCTGTTTTGATAATGTTCTTTTTAGCAATATCTCGCAATTTTAACATTATATATATAGTAATATTTTATATTTAATTGAATTTTTTTAATTAGAGATATGAAATCCTTATAGTATAATGACAGAAATTTTGAGATATCTGAGATTGACAGCGGAAGAGCAAGAATTTATCATGTACATCCAAAATACAATTTATATGCAGCAAATATGTTAGGTTCTGTTATTAATATAAAATCTAAAAAAATCTGTTGGCATATCAACACCAGCTGGTGTATTAATTTCAGTAAAAGGCGATGATACAGAAAGAATGGAAATGTTTAGAAAAGATTTTATTTATACTTTGTTTTGCGACGATATTCCAGAAGGACAACGAGTATACAAAGTAAATAGCGCAATTGCTGATGATAATATTGAAAATTTATTATTACAAAATGAATTTCAACTTCATCCAGTATTTGATTTATATGAGGCAAATGATAAGGGAAATATTAGACATATAAGAACAAAAAAAGTTGTTGGAATTTTGCAGAACAGTGGATATCTTGGTGTTAATGTACGTGGAACAAAAACTAATTTTGTTTATTATCAGTCTCATCGTTTTGTGTTTGAAACTTTTAACGGACTAATACCTAATAGTTTAGTTGTTGATCATAAAAATGGTATTAAAACAGATAATCGTTTGGAAAATTTAGATCTGGTTACGCCAAAAGAAAACACAAGGCGTGGAACTGGCGGTAGTAATAATTTTAAAAATCCGGCTAAACAAATAATTTCAATAAATATTGAAACTGGAGAAGAAATGAAATTTAAATCAATAACAGCTGCTGGAAAATATCATAAAATTAATTCAAGTGCAGTAAAATTTGTAGCTGATAATGTAACTAAATCAGCAACGTCAATGTTGACATTTGATAGATTTAATTTTAAATACGATAACTAATGACATTTTCTGGATCATTTCGAATAAGACAATTATGACTAAATTCCATGACATCGTCGCGATTAAATCGTAATGTTATTATTTTATTTGTATCAAGTTTTATTTTTTCTGCTACTGTTAATAAAAATCTGTCAGATTCGCCTAATGTTATAATGACATCAACAAAATAAAAACTATGTCCCAACAAACAATTTCGAATTGCCTCAGCTAATTCTTTGTGATTTAATATATTAACTCTTTGATGATATTTTATTTCTCCGAACATCTTATTATTTATTAATTAGATAAAAGATTATTATAATAATGAACTTAATTGAGAGACTGGCTAAACTATATTCGGGAGATTTTGTTTCAGTTTCAAATTTTACATTAGAAAATATTACTAATGATAGATTTGCTGGTTATACTGAAAAAGATATTTTGCATAACTATGACGATGAAGAAGATGATGTTGTTGTTAGTAAAAAAAATTTAAGCAGACCAACAACTGGACGATATGATATTATGTACCATATTGCTAAAAAAATAATAAAATTTAATTTTACTATCACAAAGCATCAAATATTTTGGCAACTTATAAAACCCTTTTTAAACGTAAAAATAACTGGATAACAAAGAAATATAAAATACGATTTTATTTTTGTTAAAATATTTAATGTAATGACAGTCGATGATATAAGAAAATTACATTTAATTTCTCTGTGTAAACGAGTAAAATGTAAATCAGTATTAATAAAATACGAAGAAATTTATAATAATATTATTTGATCGACTTAGTTGGTACCAAACTATTAAATTTATCGCTATACCCACGCCATTTGTCTGAACTTTTGTTGCCGCGCTTTTTAATAACTTTTTCAATAACAAATAGATCTTGTTCTGTTTTCTGAAGTTCTTGCTCGTAAAAACTGCCAGTTATAGGTTCACCTAATAAATCTTTTAACGAGTATGTGACTGGTATTGTTAAAAGTACTTTATCAATAACAAATACTTCTTCGCTCCAGTTATGAGTATATCCTTTCTCAAATGTTTTTTTGTCAGAGAAATTCTAACTTATCACCAACTTTAAATTTATGTCTGCGGTACATATTTTCGTTTGCTAATATTGGATTTGCAATCGCGTCGTTTGGCGACATTTTTAGGGATCTGTGTTTCATGTTATTATACTCGTCAACAATTTTCTGTAAATTGTCAATATATTTACTCATATTTTTAGCTGTTAAATATTTGTGGATTTTGTCGTTGAGCGTGCGATAAAATCTTTCAACGATGACGCTTTTTTCCTCATTTTCTGTAACACATTTTTTAATGTTATTTTGCTCTAAAAACTGTTCAAATTTTTTATTAAAAATTCTGCTCCATGATCAGTCCATATTCTGTTTGATTTTCTTTCTGTGTTAACAATAATTTGTTTTAGCGCATCAGTTATCGATGTCCCTGTTTTATCCGAAACGGGTATACTAAACGCGTATTTGCTAAAAACATCTACAACATTAAAAAGATATCTCTTGTTATCATTAAAATGAGCTAGATTTGAGACATCAACTAAATCTATCACCCAGATATCATCAACGGCATTTTCGACAACTTTACGTCGCGGAAACTTTTTTTTTTTAGGTTTGTATAGCTCAGACGCTAGCGTCTCTAATGCAAGATCATCATATAATTATTTTTTACCGAGTCCTAGTTTATATTTTGCTCCAATAAAACCCTGGACCAGCCTTCGGTCAACACGTTCTCGCATATTTACAGGTTTCATATCACGAAGTTCGTCTAACATTACTTTATCGCAGCTGTGTTTATTTTGTTCGTTGTTTATCAAGAGGATTATAAGGTCCAGTATATTTATGGCCTGGCAATGTCCAACCGCCTTTTGGTTTCCGCAATTTGCCAATTAATTTATGTATATCTATACCTGTTCCAATTATTTCTCTGTTGTTGCATTTCTGACAATATGTAACAATTTTATTTTGCTCCAAACATAAATCTCTATCACAATCGCACTGGCATGTCATTTATTTATTAATTATCTACTAAAATAATTTCTGGATAACCCTATCCGAACAACTTTGTTTATGGTAAAAACAGACTTTTTCTTTTTCCACAGATTGCACAAATACTTTTCAGCATTATTCTATTATTTTTTGTTTTTTCTGTTTTTTCATCTTTATTTTCTGTTTTAGTTTTACACTTAAGACAATATATTGACGTTATATATCAGTGAGTTTAGATAAAATTTAAACTCGGAGCTTTTCAAGACCTGCAAAAGTTCAATGCAATCTCATCATTAGCGTGAGAAGGTTGGTTGTCAAATTGCAAAATAAACTTTTAAAAAATCTGGATTTTCGGTCATCTGTTTAATGAACATTACGCAATAGTATCCACAAGCGGAAGTTCCAACTGGTTGAATTTGATTAGACGAATAATTTATTGTTTATTTTTTACTCATATTTTTTTTTTTTATTGCGTCACTTGGTGGAATTCCGAACGAGTCAAAATAATTGTTATCAAAAACAGCTACCCAATGTGTACCAGATCCGTCATTAAAATCTTGTATATTTATAACACACGAACCTGGCGTTTCTAGAGTCGGCGATGGAATCGCCGTAAGTTCATCTTTAGAATAAACTCCACGGAAATCTTTTACTTTTTTTAGTTTGTCAAGTATATCAAAATTACTTAACGCGGCCGACTTCATCTCTTTGTTCCTGGCAACATTAGTCCTCGTCCTACTCCTAACAGATTTGGCAATAGACTTCCCGCCAATCCTGCTAGTAATGGAGTTATTGGAATAAATCCACCTTTTCTCCTCGGTCGTGTCTTTTTTTTCGTCGATGTCTTTCTTTTTGCTGTTTTTCGTCTGGGCATTATATTTATCTTTAGACAAAAATTTTCTTTATTCCATGACCTTCAACTGCCTTTTTCGTTGCGCCAGATACTGCTCCAGACGCTGCTGCTAATCCTAATGTACCTAACACTGGCAAAATTTTAGGTATTAATGTTCTGGCCATTACAGATGGTGCCGGACCGAAGAAACCACCTTGTTTTGCCATCGCACTTATTTGTGCAGCACTTAAATTTAAAACAAAAGGTTTGCCTCGGTTATATTTATTTAAATGTTTTTTGGTTAACATTAATTTTGTTAAAGTACTCAAAATACGTGCGTTAGGGTTGACCTTTAATGATACTTGCCTTTTCTTTGCAACAGCAGCTGCTAATTTTTTAACTTGACCATCTGTCAGATATATCTCTTTTACAATATATTTTGTCATCTTATATTAAAGTTACAGATTAAACTTGTACCGACATTTTATCTCCAACAAAATCAATCGTAATAGTTCTGTCGCTGATCACTAACGCATATACATACAACTGCGCTGCTGGAACTGCTCCTAATGTCCAAGTAATTTCAATATCAGCAGTTGAAATTACATCTCTTTCATTTTGTTTACTAACATCAAAATAAAATATCGGATAAAGTGTACGAAATTCCTCTACTGATATCTGAGATCCGTCTCCAACATCTTGATATTTTTGCAATGCGTCGAGCAGGTACATGTAAGGTCGAGTAATATTTTCATTAGCGTCATCTGCAAAATTACATTCTATCGCTCGCTCCGGGTATTGCTTTGAATTTATTCTAGCATATATTCGTCTAACATCAGCATTATCAAACATCGCATTATTTTGTTGTTGGTTACCACGTCGCGCTTGCTGTTGAAATACAACAAATATTTGCCGTGGTTTTTGTTCAGTTGACATTGTTGTGACTCGCCACGTGTAGTCGGTGGTATTTGGAACTGCTGTTTGATATATTTTATGTTGCTGAAAATGAATCTTCTTTGTGCGGTTTTTAAGAATATGATAAAGTGTACATCAGCCCCGCCAAATCGAAATAAACAATCATTTTGTTCTGATCGATCTAAAATAAGCGTATGTTTAATTCCACGAAATATTTTATTGTAATCGAGACAAAATCCAAATATTGTACTTAACGGCAGCATCATTGTGATTTGACGTGATTCTGCTGCAAGTGCCTTTCTCTTAGCATGACCTTCATTGTAAAGTCTATGTCGAAATCCAATTGTGTTAATAACTAAATCTAACATTGCAACACCGTCATCAGCTGCACCTGGTGGTGCTATACCCAGATTATTACAAGCTGCAGTAAGTGAGACTCTTGTAGCGTCTACAACAGCGTTTGCGGCTGGTGCGACTATACCTAGTGCGGCTGCATTAGCAATAAGAAAACCTCTTACAATTGGTAAATCTGCAGCAGCAGCATCTCCGTGAATTAAAACACCTCTTAAAATAAATTCTACAGATCCTGCTGTACCAATTCCAGTATCTTTAAACTACATCGTATTAGTTGCAGTTGATTTGGAGTAATCATCGGAAAACGAAATAGTATTTAATATTGTACTTGCAACTTGTGACTTGAAATATCTTCGACAGTTTGATTGGCCAGCTGATATCGAGCACTTTTAAATAAACACCAACCATCATCTATAAGAGGTACTTCTACGTTAGCTACAATTGCGACAGGTGGAACAGCTACTGTCATAATCTGGCCACGAGCTTCTAACATTGCTTTATGAGGAAGCAGAAATACGTCATCGTCTCTAGTATTAAATGTTCTAACGCCAACCTTATTTGGTTCGTTAGAATTTTCATCGAGATATTCAATATATTCAAATTCTGTTACCGTGTCGTCTTCGTCATAAATTTCTGCTAAATCGAGATAATTTTTAACAGACAATTTTTTATTTGTTAGGTTATACAAAATTATTGCCAATCACGTAGTGATTGGCGTTGTTTCTTTAGATATTAACTTTTTTTTTATAATTTGTTCTCCTTTCGGTGATAGAAGTTTTTTTGTTGTTGTTATCATTGCGCGTTGAGTTTCTTTTGTTGGTGCGATTTCTGAAATAGCTTGTTTTATTGTCGGTCTTTTTATTTTATCAGCTATTTTTTGTCCAACAGCAGTTCCAGCAGTAGATGCAGCTCCAGTTGCAAAAGCTTTTGATGCGTCAAGTGCAATTGGTGCAACTTTATGAGCTATTCCTGGAGCATTTTCTATAATTTTAGCAAATATATTTCCCAAAAATCCTCCGACTATTTTTCTTCTATAAACTTTTTTCTGTTTCATTATATCTGAGGTTGTATAATTTTATTACCAAATCTTTTAGAAGATATGTTTACTATTGTTCGCGTAAGTGTAAATAATAAGTAACAATTTCATTGTTAAAATCCAGTTGTCGTCCAGACTGATCTGTCAATTGCATATTTACTTCTGTTATTTGATTTTCAACGTTTAACGGATAATAAATAACTTGACGTGGACTAACTTGCATAAGAGAACTTGGTGGAACGTCTGGTGAAAAACTGTATATTGTTTGTCCTTTACTACCTTTAGCTGAATAAGATCCAGATGCAATAGAGCAATTTACCAATATTGCGTTTGCATCAGTTATATTTACTGGCAGTTCACCGTCATGTGTATAACCTTCATCCGTCCCTGGAACACCATGATAGAGATTTTATTCAAATCCTATCAGTGGTGCGATACTTGTTTTTTTCCGAATATCAAATCCCATACTTTTTAATATTATTCTTGCGCGTAACGTATTATAATTCGGTGTCAGCTCAAAATTATCAGCTATACCATTATTTTTTGTTATAAGCTCTTTTATTGTTTTATTTAAATCACTAATATTATAAGCTCCTTGTGGAATTTTAAGTGTTTTGTAATAGTTAGGGTTCTCCAACCTTTCACCTGGAATATGAATATCAAATGCAAATTCATCGTTGATCCCAGTTTTTACATTAGCCATAGAATTCCAACACGTACAGGAAATTAGTCCAATTTCATATTGTTTTTCACGATCTAGTTCTATTGGCGGAATATACTTTACTGAAAAATTTGCGCTATCTTTATCAGATTGGCTAGAGTCTAGTAATAATGTTGCTGACATTTATTATTATATTTTTGTAAAATTAAATCGCCGCGATTAAGTCGCGATGTAAAGTTCCGTATTCGTCAGATGTTAATAAATTTTCCGATCTCAAATTATCAAGTATGTCAATAATTTCATTGTCAATTTCAGCACCAATATTTCCAGCTTCTTTTGATGATAACATTAATTTGCCAATCATTTCAGTAACTGATGAAAATATTCTAACTCCTTTTCCAGTTTTTTTCTTTTCTATATTCTTTTACTCGACGTTTATCTTCATCAAGAGCTTTCCTTCTAAAATCCCACCCCTTACCAAAAGTTTTTGTTCTATTGGCTTGTGCTGTTTATCCAACTACTATAGCAATAATACCATATCTCATTCTATCATAAAGTTGAAGCATATTTTCCTCTTCTATGGTTGTGTTTAACTCATTTTTAGCAGCAGCACCGTCTATTATCATTTCCTTTAAGTTATCAATAAGTTTACTAAATTCAGCATCATCCCATTTATTTATATTATCAAGATCTTTTATTTATTTTTTCTTTAAAAAATTATCATATTCATCCTTTGTTATCTCATTATTTGCTTGTTTTATATACCATCGTCTTTTATCTTCAACTTCCATATACTTTACCGTCAACTCTCCGACTCTTTCTTGCTCCTTTTCAATATCTTTTAATTTTTCTGTTAAATTTGTTAAAATATTTTTAATCTCCCATGTGGTTAAACCTGTTAATCTTCGTTGAAGCGCTAGTGGATCATTTATTAGCTGATCTAGTGCAGCTTGTCTTGCAGCAGGATCAGCTATATTTGCTACAAGTGACTCAGCTAATCTTCTTTTCTCTTCTTCAGATCTTTCAATAATTCTTCCAGCAGCTGCTTCTTGTTGTTCTTTAACTAATCTGAGTAAACCTTTTCTTGTAATTTTTTAAGTTCTTCTTCTGATAGTGGTTTAGTTTCAGGTTGTTTTGCAAGTAAAGCCTCAGTAACTGGTTTGAGAGCGGCGGCTGTTGTTTCTGCTGCAACCACTTGACCACGTCGTGCTTGTTGGATCATCTGTCTAAGTTCAGCTTTAGATTTAACAAGTTTTTTTTAGATTTTCTATATGTTTTCTGTACTTTGCTTGTCTTTCCATTAATTATATACTATTTTCTATAAAAACTACTGTAGGTATTTTTCAATACAACAGCGAAACATTTTACTCGTATCATTTGTTAATTTATAATTTATCAAACAAAAAAAAGTCATATTTATTTTGCCGTCGCTTGATGATATAATTCAACAAATTTATCTTTTGTTACATCACCACATTGTTAGTTCGCGATATTTCTAACGTCAACATTGTCAAGTCCTGGAAATAATATAAAACAACCAGTATTTCGCCTAATAAATCTGTCAACATTATAAAATCCTTGAGCTAGATAAATAGAATTACATTTTTTATTACGTGATAATGAAAAATAAGATCTTATTTTATTCATTTCCTCGTTGTCTAGCGGAATATCATCAAAAACAACTATCTTGTGTTCGGACGAATCAAGTTGATTAACTGGAACAAGTTCTTCTGGTTGTTTGATAATAAAAAAATCTTCACCAGCCTCATCATCACGAAGTTTGTCATTATAATTGTTAAGTAGCTCGTACTTATCCTGTTGTGGATTAATTGTGTAAATATAAACGCGATCGTAGTTAAAATTATCTCCTAAAAGTAAATTCATAAGCAAGTTTGTTTTTCCCGATCCAGTTCTTCCAAAAATAAGATAATGACAATCTGGAAGTTCGTTTTCATGTTTATGTTTCACCAACCGCTCTTTATCAAAGTTTAATATTGACGATTTTGCCATTATTGTTATACAATTTTATGTTATATAAAAAAAATTGTCAGACAATAAATAAATAATGAGCTATTATACAAAATTTGGAACACTAGTAGGAGATTCATCAGCTTTAAGTACAACAATAACAGACGGTAAGGTTGATTTATCAGGTTACCTGAAAAAATCCGGCGACACTATGACAGGAAACTTGTTTATGTCAAATCAAGGAGTACTAGATTTAGAAACAGATTATCCGCCAATAAATGTCGTTAATACACAAACTGTTAGTTATGCACAACTTAAATTAGTCGACAATAATAAACTAGATAAATCTGGTGGAATTTTAAGCGGCAACTTAGATATGTCAGAAAGAAAAAAAAAAAAATTGGGAGACAAGGTATCCACCAGCAAACTTAAATTATACACAAGCGGTAAGTTATTCACAGTTGAAGTATGTGGATGATAACAAACTTGATAAAATAGGTGGGACAGTTACAGGTAAAATCAACATGTCAGGAAAAAAATTTATAAATTTAGAGATTGTATATCCGCCAGAAAACTTAAATCAAACACAAGCTGTAAGTTATGCACAACTAAAATCTGTTGACGATAACAAGCTTAACAAAGCCGGTGATACAATGACAGGTGACCTGTCCATGTTAAATTAAAAAATAACTGGATTACCAATAACCTCACCATCTGATAACACTAATGCTATTAGCTATGCTCAATTTAAAGAAGAACTTAACCCATATTTTAAGAAATCCAGTGGACCGATGTCAGGGAATATAAACATGAAAGCCATCAAGATAATGACGACTTACGTTCCAGTTAACCCTAACGATCTGACAAATAAAGCGTGTGTTGACAGTCTGTCTGGTAGTGTAAAACGAACCAAAAATAATGTTGGGTATATTCAATATTGTTTAAGTCAGCAGTTGGATTTGAGGTAAGCGCGTCATCGTTTTATCCTGAAAATTATCCTTATTACGCTTTCTCTGATAGACATGAATGGACGACCAACGGAGAAATTGAAAATTTTTGGATCAAAATTAAATGTCCCACTGTAGTTGCTATTTTGCAATTTCATTTGCGCGGCCGATTAAACTCTAATGTTGGTCGAATTTATGATTGGAAATTGGAAGGATCAAATGATGTTATTAATTGGGCAACATTGTATAGCACAACAGACACTTACATTTCAACAACACAATATTTTACGATTCCGACTGAAAACACTGTTAACAAGTACTTGTATTTTCGAGTTTATGTTATTGCTGCTGAACGTCCGTTTCCAGGACTGACATCATTTCAAATATACACACTCGATGATCAAATTTAATCTAATGCTATAAAATAATGTCAGAACCATCAATTATAACCGTTGCGAAAGAATTTTATGATAATATTTTAAACCCTAAAATAGATGTTGGAGCTGTTAATAACATGGCAAAAATGTTACAAGGTTTGAAAAAACTTGGCATCGAATCATTAGACAATTCAACATTGCCAGGAAATTCTGCTAATTTTATTCGCGTTATGCATATGCGAGGACCACAACTGAAAAAAGCAATAGAAAACTTTGACATTATAAGCAGATACTATCATCCTAATGATTGTCAAGAAGAACAAAAAAAAGTTGAAATTATATTTAAAAAAATATTACTCGAGCTTGATTGGTATAATATAGATTTGATAATAAAATCAGACTTAATAAAAGCACAAGTTTATAGTGGAAGAACATTGGAAGAAAGACGAATAAACGAAAATCATACTCGTCTTGACAAACTAGCGGAAACTAGGAAAATAAAAATAAAAAGAAACAAAAATGTATATGATAGTTTTTCAAAACGACATATTTTTAAACATCTCGGTATGTACTACAAAGAGAAAGAATTCTTGGTTAAAATCGTTACTATGACGTCAGACGCAGAGTTAATTATTAAAGTGTACGCAAACGCAATTTTGCCAATGATACGTAAAAAAAGACCCAGAATTTGATCCGATTATTGTTAACAAGCCTCTAAAGATAATCAAAACTTTAGACGATGAAATTAGTAATTTTAGTGATGATGAGCGAGAAAAGTTTTTTGAATTTGTCGATCAAACAAAGTTGGAAGTAAAGTCTGATTCTTATTATGATATAAGTGAAGAAGACGATATTCCATTCCCATCATTACAGTACTCTAGACAATTGTCACTACGAAATTATTACAACGAAATTAAAACAATACTCACAAAACCATATGAAAAATTAATGTTAAAAGCAGCTTCTGCTGTTGGTCTTCTTACAAGTGAACTACATAAGCTTAAAAAGTTAATGTTAGCAAATTTCGTAGTTGCATATACAATTATCAGGCAACATCTTGTTCTCAAAAATTTCACGTTAGATCATTTGAGCTTAGTATTAGGGTATATTGATGAAACAGAAATCGATTACAGTAATTTGGTGAATAAAACAGATTTGTATGAGAGTGAAGTAGGAAATAGTTCTGATTCATACGCTTGGTTAAAGAAACAATATGTACTAACAGATGAACAATATAAGGATACTTCATCAGATGTTTATGACAAATACAGAATTTTTATAGCTGATCCTAATAATAATAAATTTTGTGAGTTTCTTGATTCAATTGTTGGTGCCAGAACTTTTGTTTTTGTGTAAAATAATTGTATAATGAAAAAACATATCATTGATTTCAATCACATTTCAGAGGAAATTCCAAAACAAGATGTTGACGCATTAGTAAAATATTATAAATTTTATCATAAAAACCTCTGGTGTGTAAAAGAATGTTATAAATACTACCGTAGAATACTTCGAGTAATATCATATTTGCCATTGTTAATGACTAGCTCTGGTATAATTTCAAGTGGAGTATCATTAAATCCGTTTTTGTTAACAATATCTGGTGTCGGTGTTTTTCTTGCAACAGCGTGTAAAAAAATTGAACCTCGACTTGCAGCTAAAAAAAATGCTTGTAAAACAGCAAGTATCACCTATAAAAAATTACTTTATCAGATACGATCATATTTGCGTGGTATAAAATATGATATGGACTATTTAATACGAGAGTTTTGTATTATTGACAGTATGTTAACAGATATTCTTCCAATGAGAGTCAGCAGATACGAAAAAGATTATCATAAAATATGGGTTACAACAGTAGTAGATGTTTAATTTTGTACAGCTTTAGAAATATCATTCATCAACCATGTTGTCAATAAATGTCATTGGGTCATCAGACCAACCTCATCTCAAAATTTAGGGGGTGAGGGTTCTGGCCTAGAATCCCCTTTGGGTTTCAAAATTTCATCATTTTCTGAGATAAAAATTTGTTGGAGGGTGGTTTTTTGAGGGAGAGGGGGTCTCTGAGGTGGTGAAAAAATGTCATAATATATTTATTTTAGAGGGGGTGGGGGTTTTCTGGCCTAAAACACTCTTTGAGATTAAAACCTCATCTATATATACTACTCCGAATACCAACATGGCACATATTAATGGAATCGACTTCAAACTCATTCCGAGTTTTACCGGCAATGGGAAAGAAGATGCAAAGCTGTGGCTTACATGCTTTCAACTCCTGGTACAATCCAAAGGTTTTAATGATAATAAAGCGAAAACAACAATGCCTCTGCCTCTGACAGACAATGCCTTACGCTGGTATATAGCTCTACCTGAAGAAACTAAAAATGATTATGAACTATTAAAAACAACATTCATTCAGCGCTATGGACCCGATGAGAGAACCAAATGGCAATGAACAGCATCTCTCTTCCAAACTGCACAAGGGTCATCAAATGCAGAAGATTACATTGCTTCAGTTACTCTGCAGGCATCTGATCTGGGTTTACCAGATGCACAGGTCCAGTCAGTTATCATCAATGGACTTCGCCCTACCATACGTCAGTTTGTGCTACAGCAGAATCCCGAAACCTTAGAAAGCCTTATCCAAAGCACAAAGCTAGCCGAAACCACAACAACTGATAGCACCCAGCAACAAGAGACAATAGTAGCAGCAATAGGTAGACTTGAAGAAAAACTTAATGCTTTAAGTGTGCAAATGAGTGCCTCCCAGTATATAACAAAGATTCCCAACCGCACTGTAACTTATCACCCTCAAAGTCGCGAATCACCACGCCACCATATAGATCAACCAAATCAAGCAGCACACTGCAACTTTTGTGGAAGATCTCCACCTCACCAGAAGTCTAAATGCCCAGCTTATGGGAAACAGTGCATGAAGTGTGCAAAACCAAACCATTTTGCACGTGTTTGTAGGTCATCACCACGTACAGGACAATGACACCAGAAGATATCCATCCCTTTTTCAGAAAAAAGCAGCACATGAAGAAATAGCAAATAATAACACAGCTACAATTTCTAACTTGCTAAACAACATTATTATGGTTAAAATCAACAATAAAAGAGTTGATGCCATGGTAGATACAGGAGCTGCAGTATCAATAATTTCACTCAATCAATTTGAGCAGATCAAGCGCCAAGAACATTTAAATCCTCCTACAATTCCATTCATCATTGGAGTTAATGGTGATCACCAGAAACCACTTGGAACTGTAACCCTTCAGCTTAGGATAAATCGCCTAACAGTGATTCATACTTTTTATGTGTTTTCCAATCTGCACTGCAACATGATTTTAGGGATGGATTTTCTTGAGGAAAAACAAGCAAAAATTGATTTATGCAACAAAACTTTATATCTTTATCATGGAATAACAGCCTCAGAGTTAAAACTACCTACAGACAAAAACGTAGCAATAGCACGGACAGTAGCACAAGTAATTGTTCCTACACAGTCGGAATGCAGTATAACCGTGACCAGTAAACACTATTATAAACATGACGGTAAAACTGTGTTATTGCAACCACTTGCTCACCTTCCGTCCACAACAAATGTTATTGGAGCTAGAACAATTGACAAGCTTTCAGCACGCAAAGCTACAGTTAGACTTATGAATCCAGCAAATAAGGACATTCAAATACGACCTGGGAAAGCTGCTATGTATCTGATCAACGATACAGACATTTCTAGTATAGATCAAACAAATGGACATAAAACTGTTAACATATGTGCTACTGATAGCAAAGATGACCATTACATTAAAATTGCCAAAGAACTTGGATTTACTCTAGCTGAAACTGAATTTCTAGCTTTTCTTGGTAAAAATCGTGATGTATTTGCAAAAGACCTTTCTGAACTTGGATGTACAGATGTGTACAAGCACCGAATTGAAACAGGAGATGCCCAACCAGTTCGTCAAAGATTCTACAAGACTAACCCAATACAGAAAGCAGAGATTTAACGCCAAGTAGAGGAAATGCTGAAGCATGATATTATCGAACCATCAAATTCCCCATGGCATAGTCCAGTCATTCTTGTCAAAAAGAAATCTGGAGAGTTTAGATTTGCAGTGGACTATCGACGCCTCAACAAAGTAACAAAGCCAGAAATCTTTCCTTTACCACTTTTAAGCAACATTCTAGAAACAATTGGTGAATCAGAAGTGAACTATCTGAGTGTTTTGGACTTGGCTTCAGGATTTGACAGATTCCTCTTGATCCAGACACTAAACACAAGTCAGCTTTCATAACGCATAATGGATTATATCAATTTAAGAAACTTCCATTTGGCTTGGTATCTGCACCCATGAGTTCCAAATGGTTCTTGGACAAGTGTTACGAGGGCTTACATGGAAAAATGCTATGTGTTACATAGATGATATTCTTGTCTTTAGTCCAAGTTTTGAGCAACATCTAACACACCTACAAGAAATTTTTGACCAACTCAAGTATGCAAACCTAAAATTAAAACCATCAAAATGTAAATTTGCCACAAGAAAAGTAAAATATTTGGGACATGTAAAATCCAAGGATGGAATTGAACTTGACAAGGACAAACTAAAAGCTGTGACAAACTTTCCTACACCAAAGAATGACCACGATGTCAGGAGTTTCTTAGGACTATGCAACTATTACAGACGGTTTATTAGATGCTACAATGACATCAGTGCTCCTCTAAACAAGCTCCTAAAAAAGGATGTAAAATTTATATGGACACCTGATTGTGAAAGTGCATTTCAAAACCTAAAAACTGCAATGACAACAGCAACTGTTCTGGCATATCCAAACATGAGAAAACTATTCATACTTTCTACCGATGCCTCAGGAAATGCGATTAGCTATATACTTGCACAGAAAGATTGGCTGGGAAGAAAATACCCAATAGCTTATGCAGGGAGAGCACTATGCGAAGTGGAACGCAAATGGGCAATAACAGAGCATGAATGCTTAGCATTAGTGGAAGGAATACGATATTATAGACACTTTCTTGAGTATCAAAAATTTACTGTCATAACGGACCATGTTGCATTGAAATGGCTACAAAATATAAAACAAAATACAGGCTGCCTTAGCAGATGGAGTTTGTTGTTGCAAGGGTTTCAATATGACATAATTCATAAAGCTGGCAGAAGTCACCAAAATGCAGATGTATTATCTAGAATCCCATATGACCAACAACCTGAGGATGATGACACTGACTGGGATATAGGTGCTATTTTTGGCAATGAAACAGAAGAATTGAAACCTGTTATGGCTACAATGGAATATACAGTACACATTCCAGAAATGGAGATTGATATCCATACAACTGTCTACAACATCAGGGATCAAGATAATGACTCTCAGCAAGTGATCAATTTTCTTTTTAACTGGCTGCAAGAGGTCAAGGAGCAACAGTCCGTGTCCTGACTTGGCCCCAATTAAGTGCTACCTAGAAACAGGGCAGCTGCCTAGTGACTCAACAAAAGCAGCAAGGACAGTGGCTGAAAGTGAACAATACACCATGCTTGATGGACTTCTGTACCATTTATGGGACAGACGGGTAAAGAAACTTCCTAAAGAAATTGGCATTAAACAACAGTTAGCCATTCCTACAGGATTACGCCATGAAATTCTACATAACTGTCATGATTCAGTAACTGGAGGAGGACATCAAGGCTTTGACAGAACTTATGCAACAATACAGTCAAAGTACTATTGGCCAAAAATGTATGCACAGATAAAAGATTATGTTAAAACCTGCGAGGAATGCCAACAAGCAAAACAGCCTTCTCACTCTACAAAAGCACCCCTACATCCTATGCCATCAGTGGGAGTATTTGAACGATGGCATATGGATATTCTTGGTCCATTAACAGTAACCAAAGAGAAATACCAGAATATCTTTTTGTGTGTAGACAGTTTCATCAGGTTTGTGGAAGCATTTCCATTACGATCACAAGAAGCAACCGAAATAGCTGACATTTTGTACAAAGAAATCATTTGCCATTATGGAGCTCCTACAGCTCTTGTATCTGATCGTGGCCAGAACTTCCTGTCACATATCATATCAGAACTCTGTACGAAAATGAATATTAAATGCTTCCATACATCAAGCTACCATCCAGAAACCAACTCTACTTGTGAGAGATTCAACAGAACATTAGCACAATCTATACACACCTATATTGACAAAGCGCAACAAAACTGGGTCGATCTGTTACCATGAATCCTAATGGCTTACCGCAAGACACCATGCACCAACTCAACTGGATTCTCCCCATATGAATTAGTCTTTGGGAGAGAAATGAGAGCTCCATGAGATGTTTCTCTTGACAACCCTACAAATACTGAGAAGCCAGTAAAGGACACAACAGCAACCTATTTACAAAAGCTCAAAACACAAATGGAAATAACTAGACAAGTTGCCCAAGACAACATCCAGAACTCCCAGCAAAAATATAGAGAATATTATGACACACGTGCTCAGGAACCCTCTTTCCATCTAGGACAACGGGTATGGATGCACAATCCAAAAGTACCCAAAGGGAGATCATCTAAATTACACAAGAAATGGACAGGACCATGGTATATCAGCGATATTGGGCCAGTCATACATTCAAGTTACGTGATTGTCATAATCACAAACTACAGAGGTCATTAGTCCACGCAAACAGACTAAAACAATACTTCAGCCCTGACAACAGAAATGATTATTTGGAACTCAGATAGCTACACTGCAAGAGACCACAACATCAAAGGAGACACAAACGTCTTTACAGACCACAACATCTGGTAACAAACCATCAAACAAACCTGTCCAAAACAAGACAACAGATGTTCTAGCACCTACAACAGATTCATCTTCCAAGTCCTTGACAACAGAGGAACCTGCAACATCGCAGTCAAAGGAAGAATGGGGTATTGTTGATGAAATTCTAGCCTGCAGTCGGCATCATGGCAAGTGTGTTTATAGAGTTAAATGGTGAGATTTCCCCAAGACAACATGGGAACCTGAGGAAGCTTTACCGCAGTTTTTACTCCGGGAATTTCATGTGACAAAAACACTAAAAGGAAAGAGAAAAAAGTTTGCAAAGTGAAAATTCGAAGTGGACTTGATCAGTTAGTTTTTAGGTGTGGACTCATTATATTTTGTTTTGCTGTGCTATATTTTCCTATCAACCTTTCTTATGTATCTTTCCTACACCTCTTCCTTCCTATTGTATAGCAGAACAGATGTATAAATTCCACACTTGGACTATTGACAGCTATGTTACACATTCCAAATGGATTATTCTTTGCAGACAAATAACTGCCTGTAATTTTAAAGTTTATAGAATGATGTCTGTGACAATTCTTGTTCAGTTCAAGAAAGTTTTGAAATACTTGAGATACCTGCAGATGACATTCAAAGTGATGTGACATTCATGGAGCAGTATAAAATGTACTGTAGATTGGTGTGAAGTCAGACATTTATGGAACTGTCGTTCATATGACTTTGGTAGACAAAGATGATATAGAAATTATTAGTGTGATTAATATTTGAGTATTTGAAACTATTTAGCATGTACATGTATCACGATATTTTCCTAAAAGTTAGTGTCTATAAGACCTCTTGGGACTATCAAGTTATTTCTGTGTCTAATTGAAAAGACTATAATAAATCGCAATATTGTTGTACCTTAGTACCCTGCACTATGGATGTAAATTCTGTGCAAGGAGGTGTGTGAACACTGATGACAGGTAAAAACACTATTTAATACATGTTTAATCCAATTTATTCAATAATTTGACCAAAGCAATTGTAAGTTATAAAAATTTGGGGACCAAATTTTAGAACCGAGGGGGAAATGTAGTAGGGACATTTGATATGATTCAACTGTTTTCCAATTTTCTGGTCTTGTACATAGCCATATTGGATAGAATTCACATTTCAATAAATGTTCTGCTTCTGCGGTCTAAAACAATACAAGCAGAGTCTTTACAGCACACAACCCCCCCCCTCCATGGCCTTACGGACATTAATCATTTGGCTTAACAGGTCTAGCTCTATGGTCTATGTAGTAAGTGAGAACAACAGACATTTGTGGTTATGCAAATTAATTAAATGATTATTTACAGGACTTATATTTAGTTTTAGAGTTTGAAAATGTTGATGATATTAGAGACAAGATAGTAGATTAAGTTTCTCTAACTAGTAAGAATAACTTATATATCGTTTTAAAAGAAATAGATATTTTATACTTGAACTCTGACAATCTTTGCCAACCCTTACACATAAACTACATTTATTTAACATTTATATTTTGAGGGAGAGGATGAAAATGAGTGTGAATCTGATCAGATATATTATAATCATTTATATGTTTTCAAATCAACTTCTGGACAACTCATTAGTGAGATATCAAATGTTTTGTTTAATGTAGAAAACACAGATTCTGTGTACCAGAGGCAGTCAAGACAGTTATAGAAATATGATATCAGTATGTCTCCTGTGAAGTCCCCAAGGCTGATATATATACGGAGGCACTCAGTGCAGTTTTGAATTTGAATTTAAATTGGAATTTGGTACAGTGAAAAGAAACCATTAAAGAAATATGTAGCCTAAACGTTTGTTTGCTCTACCAGCTAATTCCCCAATGTAGCTGCCACCTACCCTACACAGCTACAACAATAGTCCTTGTGTGAAGTGTTTGATTTAGGTATAGTCCTTGTTTGAGGTGTGTAACTAACATAGTAATGTCTAATCCCAGTATGAAGTATTTGATTAAAATATAGTCCTGTTTGAAGTGTTTGATTGATGTATATTACCAGTATGTAATCTGTGATTAAGATAACATCCTTGTATAAAAAGTTTGGTTAAGGTATAGTTCCTGTATGTAATCTGTGATTAAGATAACATACTTGTATAAAAAGTTTGGTTAAGGTATAGTTTCTGTATGAGATGTGTGATTAAGGTACCTGTAAGAAGTGTTTGACTAAGGTATAGCAAGTTTTCAGTATGAAATGTTTGATTAAAGTATAGTACCTGTACAAAGTAATTAAGTCATGGAGTTGTAATGAATACACTAAGGTATAGTACCTGTATAAAGTGTTTCAGGTATAGTACTTGTATGAAATATTTAAGTCATGGAGTTGTAATGAACACATTAAGGTATAGTACCTGTATGAAGTGTTTAAGGTATAGTACCTGTATGAAGTGTTTGATTAAGGTTTCATACCTGTACAAAGTGTTTAAGGTATAGTACCTGTACAAAATATTAAAGTCATAGAGTTGTAATGAACACACTAAGGTATAGTACCTGTATGAAGTGTTTAGTTAAGGTGTAATCCCTGTAGGAAGTGTTTCATTATTTAAGACATTATTCTTTTTTGAAGTGTTTGCTTAAGTGTTAAGACCTAGCATTGTAATGAACCCATAGTTCCATATGAAGTGTTTGATAAAGGTATACAGTTGTAATAAACACAGTAAAGGTATAGTCCCTGTATGAAGTATTGGATTAAGGTATAGTCCCTGTATGAAGCATTGGATTAAGGTATAGTCCCTGTATGAAGTATTGGATTAAGGTATAGTCCCTGTATGAAGTATTGGATTAAGGTATAGTCTCTGTATGAAGTATTGGATTAAGGTATAGTCCCTGTTTGAAGTATTGGATTAAGGTATAGTCCTTGTTTGAAGTATTGGATTAAGGTATAGTCCCTGTTTGAAGTATTTGATTAAGAAATAGTCCCTGTTTGAAGTGTTTGATTAAGGTATAATCCCTTTATGAAGTGTTTGATTCTTTATAATGACAACATTATCTTCAAGTTAACTTTTAAATAGATCTCTATTTGTGTATGTAAAATGGTGTACAGTAAAACCTGTCTTGAAAGACCACTGATATGTGAGACAACCTGTCTTTAGAGACCACATTCTTAATCTTCAAATTGATTGTATAGCATTGTGACCTGTTATGAGAGACCACCTATCTTGAGAGACCATAATTTTTTGGCAAAAGAGGTGGTCTTTCAATACAGGTTCTACTGTACTTAAAAAAAGAATGTGGCTACTCAAAGATACTGATTCCAAAGTAGTTCTCTTGTCATATACTATGCAGCGCTTTCCATCATAAACATAACCAGAATAAATTCCATTTGCTTTGGCCATTGTTCCATCAGGGAGACTACACAAGAACAGGGGAGAGAAGACTGACTGGAATGATGAAAGATGGCGTAAACTCTGCCAGCAGGTATTATCTAAGATTCAAGGATGCATATCGTCAGGCAGCCATAAACTTGACCTTGGGTCAGCCAGTCTCAGATGACCTTTTGACCTTGGGACCAAAGGTCCAAGAGGAAGATGACCGAGATTTAGTGGAAAAAGAAGAGAACGTAAAGATGCTGATAGAAGACTGCAAAAAAATGCTGATTGTCGAGCCAGAAGAATGTTTAGGTGGATGGAGTCTTGTGGATGCTGACCCAGTGTAAGTACAGTTAGTTAATTGATGTTTTGCTAATCCTTCATAATGGATTTATACTAATAGATAGTTCTCAAATGATGTCATCAGCAGCCATATTTATGGTATGCTGGCAGATCTACTGTTGAGTTTATATGGTGTTTGGAAGTTGAAATAAATTTATTGAATCTCATGATACTGCGACAATCAATGCATACATAAACAGAATACAAACCAGGCTTTCTGTTAGTATCTATCTTTATTATTTATATGTTGATTTGGCTTCAGTGTGCCTTGTTAAAAATGGTCAGTTTTGGTGGTCGCATATAGAAGAAACTGCCAGGTTGCCCATCGTCCAGGTAAAATGGGCAGAATATCGTCTGCTAGTGAGCCAATCAGGAAGCATCTATTGCAACCCCATGATTGGTTACCAGTAATCAAAATTTGTTTTCTCCTATTATAAATCTTCTGTTTTTCTTTTTTTAATCTGAAAGACCATTTCTTTTCAACTTCTCTGTACCTTTTAAATAATGTTTGGAGTGTTTTGTTGATCCTGTTTTTCAGTCATTGGGAAATATCTTGATTTAAAATTAAATTTTGTTATCTTCCTGACTGAATGTACAGAGAACGATGTTTCTTAGACCATCCATCCATTTGTCAAGGTTTTGTGCACAACAACTTTATTTGAAGTGTTGTTTTAAATTTGCTCAAATTTTAAAGGTGGACAGCCCTTGGAGAGTGCAAGCACACTGTGGTAAAATGTTGTAAGGTCAAGGTCACTAGATTCAAGTTCTGATTTAATTTCTAGATAATAAATACAATTTCCTGTATCCAGTTTCATCAAACTTCATTGCTACACTGTTTGTGGGTAAATGCAGCTTCCTGCTTGTTTTAGGGTTAAAGGTCAAAGATCCAGGATACCATAGCTGAAATTATAACTTTAAGTTTCCACACATTAACTAATGTTTTCTCTCCCTCATTTTTTAAAGTAAAACTTCTTTGAGGTATCACTTTAAATAATTCAAAGATCAGATATCAGAGTTTCTGGAGCCCAAATTATTAATATTTTATTTCAGCATGGTAAATTTCTCTTGCCCAGTTCTCATTGTACTTTACCAGGGAATATGTCAGTCAAGGTAATTATCATCTAACTTCTGAAACTTGTGAGTCTGGGTGATTATCATAAAAATTTGCCAGGAAATATAGTGAGTCTGGGTGATTATCATAAAAAGTTGCCAGGAAATATAGTGAGTCTGGGTGATTATCATAAAAAATTGCCAGGAAATATAGTGAGTGTAGGTGATTATCATTAAAAAATTGCCAGGAAATTTAGTGAGTCTAGGTGATTATTGTAAAAAATTGCCAGCAAATATAATGAGTCTGGGTGATTATTCTCTGACATCACCAAGGAATATGGTAATTCAAGGTATCATTTTATTTACCAGGGAATATGGTGTATCAAACTGATTAGCCACTTGACTGTCAGTGCAAAAACTATATTGAGGATAACTTTTCTTCATATAATAAGATTTGTCACCTAAATCTACTGTAGAAATATCCTAGTTTTTTTTTTTTCTATTTTGCTCAAACTTAAGTTTGTGCTTCAGTGTAGCACCTAACCTTTGATCATAATGATCACTGTTGCATAACCATCGATTCATTGTTACATAACTTTGAATCATAATGATCACTGTCATATAAACTTGAATCAGAATGATCACTGTTGTATAACCTTGGATTATAATGATCACTGTTATAGACAGGTCTTTTGATCATAATGATCACTATTACATAACTCTGAGCTATAATGATCACTGTTAAACTACCTGGATTATAATGGTCACTGTTATTTAGCACATAACCTTTCATTATAATGATAACTGTTACATAACCTTGGACAGTATGATCACTGTTACACTGCCTGGATTATAATGGTCACTGTTACATAGCCTTGCATCATGATGGTCACAGTTACATAACCTTGCATTATAATAATCACTGTTATATACACAGGTCTTGGATCATTATGATCACTGTTACATAACCTTGGATTATAATGATTACTTATATGCACAGGTCTTCAATCATTATGATCACTGTTACATAACCTTGGATTATAATGATTACTTATATGCACAGGTCTTTGATCATTATGATCAATGTTACATAACCTTGCATTATAATGATCAATGTTACATAACCTTGCATTATAATGATCACTGTTATATGCACAGGTCTTGGATCATTATGATCACTTTTACATAATCTTTGATTATAGTGGTCACTGTTACATAGACAAGTGCAGTGAAGGATTTTCCAAGCTGTATAAATCATGGTGAATTTCCAACCAGTAGTTTCTATACATTCACTTAGATATCTTTATTGTCATAGCAAGATCAGCATTTTTTGGCCTTTTCCTTTCCCAAAATGCATCTGTATTTAATGCAACACACACTTTAATATTTATCTAAAAAAAAGAATTACATCCTTTCTAATCTGATTTTATTTCTCCATTCTTTTTGTAAATTGTACATAAATATTGGCTGATACAATCTGAATGTAAATTGTACATGAGTATCAGTTGACTTGATTCGGATGTAAATTGTACGTAAAGAACAGCTGACACAATTCAGGACATAAATTTTACATAAATATCGACTGTACAGTTCAGATGTAAATTGTACATAAATATTGGCTGACACAATTTGGATGTTAAAATTGTATGTAAATATTGGCTGACACAATTCAAATATAAATTGTACATAAACAGTGGCTGACATGATTAGAGAGAATGGCTGACTTGTAACATATCTTCATTTAATTAATGCAGTAAAAATTTACATACGCTGAGATGCATAATTTTTGGCATTTATTTAACTTTATTTGATGTTTCTATTCCATTATGTGCTTCATGTTGGTGACTCATTCCATTATGTGCATTTATGTTACGTGACTTATTTACAAATCTCTTTTGCAACCTTTGTAAACTAATGTGTAACACTTAAATTTCAAGGTGACATGTAAAAGTCAGTGCATATTTTCAGCCACATGCTGTAAACCTGTAAAACAATGTGAAGCATGCAGTCTTGCATAGGATTTACTTTGACTCAAAAAATTATTAAACCAGTCTGTTATTTAAATATTCTTAAGAATCACATTCAGCGGTATAGGCAGGACCAAGTGTATATATGATTATACGCAATTTTCTTTTCCTGTCGGGTCACTTCATGGTCATGTTGTATACAGTAATGTATGACTAAGTCAGGAATGAAAAAACGATTCTGATAGTTGAAGCTTTTTATGCCCCTGCCACTAAATAGGACCAGGCAAAGAAACATAACCTCTTCCAGATACAAGGGAAGTTAGAAGAACAAGGGACAATAAAAGGTGGCATGAATCTGTTCATCATTATGTTAGAGAGTTAAATTTTCTTTTCTTATTTTATTATACTAACCGCCACGGTGGCCTAAGTGGTTAGAGAGTCCGCCTCGGATGCGGGAAGTCGCGGGTTCAAACCCTGGCTGAGTCATACTACAGACTTATCAAAATGGTACTGACAGCTGCCTCGCTAGGCACTCAGCATTAAGAAGTTAGTGCTAGAACTGGTTAGCTTGGTGTCAGGATAATGTGAGTGGGTGGGGCATGATACTACATGTCTGCGGCATGATGCCCAAGTGCTAGACATCACTATAAGCTGCCACACTACAGACATCGTAGCAATATGACTGAAAAATTCTTAAAAGCTATGTTAAAAATCCAAATCACACACACTTAAGTTTTTTATTATCCTCACACTTTAGTAGGGGTTATTGTGATCACCTCCATCTGTGCAGAAGTTCTGTTTCATCATTATTTTAGGGAGATAAATTTTGTTTTCATTGCCAAATTATTAACCTCATGCTTTAGTTGGGGGGTGGGTGAGGAATGTTGTGATCACCTCCATCAGTCTGCCCTTTATACATTTCCTCTCAAACTGTTATGTTGAAATTCATTGTGGTTTATATAACCTCGAAAAAAGATCTTTGGATTTAAGAATTGCCTTATAAAATTAACTGACTTCATCATAAAATGTTTTCCCAGAACTAATTTAATATATTACAGATTAATACAAAACATGTTAGAGCTAAATAAAATCTGTCAGTGATTAAATTTTTTGAAATAAAAATCAATAAAATAATCAATAAACAAATGAGATGGAAGTGGATGGATCAAATGACACATGACACAGATATTTACAAGACAAAGTATATTCCATTTGCAATAGCGGTGTACCGATCATGTCTGTTTTCATTTATTTTTGTACTTATTATTTGGTTTTGGATCTATTATACTGGTGTCCTATGAAGGATCGACCACTCCAGTGGCCTAAGTGTTTAGAGCATCCAGCTCAGATGCAGAAGGTTGCAGGTTCAACCCCAGCCGAGTTATATCAAAGACTTATAAAAATGGTACTAGCAGCTGCCTCACTTGGTACTCAGCATTAAGAAGTTAGTGTTAGGACTGGTTGGCCTGGTATCAAGATAATGTGATTGGGTGGGACATAATGCTACATGTCTGCAGAATGATGCCCCAGTGCTAGACATCGCTATAAACTGCCACACTACAGACATCGTAGCTATATGACTGAAAATTATTTAAAGCTATGTTAAAAATCGAAATTCACACACACACACACACACACACACACACCACACACACACACACACACACACACACACACACTATGAAGGATTGCTGCCACTATGAAGGTAATAAGACTAGATAATGATGCCAGAAAGAAGGTAGAGGCATTTCATCTCAAATGGTGGGATAATGGTCTAATCACCCCCTGGTTTCTGACCAGTTTCACTACTATTATAACTCCTCAGATGCAAATTATCGAGTTGATGAGATGATTCAGATGTCGTCATATGTTGACATAGGGTTTATATACGCCTTCGATGTTGGCACAGCCACGCTTTTGTCATCTTACCAATGCACAGGTTGAATTATACACAGTTGGTAAACCTCATGTGCAAGTTGAACTCAAGACCTGTAGCTATTTTTACTTTGAGGGTACACATAGATCCATTGACAATAAACAGAGATCTGTTGAATAATTCCATGAACCTTATTTACCAATTACACATAATCTGAATCCTTGTGTTTGTTATTATGTTTGTTTCTTCTGGATTTTTACAGCGTAGCTTTAACAATTTTAGTCATATTGCTATGATGTCTGCAGTGTGGCAGTTTATAGTGATGTTTAGCACTGGGGCATCATGCCGCAGACATGTAGCATCATGTCCCACCCAGTCACATTATCCTGACACCAGGCCGACCAGTCCTAAAACTAACTTCTTAATGCTCAGTACCAAGTGAGGCAGCTGCTCATACCAGTTTTATAAGTCTTTAGTATGACTTGGTCAGGATTTGAACCTGTGTCCTCTGGTATCCAAAGTGGATGCTCTAAGCACTTGAGCCACTGGAGCTGTATTTGGATCCCCTTGGAAAAATATCCTGAGGGATCCTTCAAAAATGCTTACCAGGTAGACCTTTACCACACACAGGAGCAACTATTATGTAGATAAAGTCATTGATTACCTTTCCATCAGTTACATAAAATCCTAGATCTTTGAAAGTACATATACAAACCTCAGATATATAATCTGAGGTCATTGTACTACTTTTTGGAAACACCAACTGCACACTCTCTATCCAGTAGGGAACAGTGTCCTTGTTTGCAGTATATACTCACGTGTAAGCTGGATCCACTTATGGACCCAGATCTGCTATCACATGATGCACCAGTAGACCTGGGTCTTTGCAGTTTGTTAGGAATAGTAATCAGAAGAACAAACAAGGTAAACCCAGATCTACCAGTGCACAGTGTGATGGCAGTTCAGAGTCAATTTTGTTTGCCGTTTGACCTGTCAGTACAGGCAAGTAAAGAGGGTAATTGGGAGTTTCCAGGCATATTTTCTGTTCTATTAACACATTAAAGTGAAGACTTAAAATGATAAAAGCAATCAAGATTAGAACAATGAAAAAATCTGTTATTAATTGGGTCATAATACACATTTACTGCATATGATATTTAGATTTTTTTATTGGGTAGAGGTTATATTTCCCTGTATTAAAGATGTCAGATAACGTGCATGTAGTTTCTCCACTGTGGTTTGTAGATCAGCCTGTATGGCCTATCTATTTTGATATTTCACTAGAATCGTTATTAGGGGTGGTCCAGTGAAAAATTGTATGGCAGCATGCGTGCACAGTGTATAGTTTATGTGAGTGAGATAACTGTACCTTACTATATACACATAATTATATGCACTGAAATTTCCTTGTTTTGAGTGACCAAGTCCACTAAAAGTTTAAGCCAGCATTTCATTCTGGTCAGTCTCTGTTTTCATGTTTGTAAATAAGGTAGAATGCAGATTAATGAAAATATAAATGACAAAAATAATCTCCTTTTTTAAATAACAATTTTTTATTTATTTGGCACACCTTCAGGCTAAAACATGTCAGAGAATAAGAAAATCGGTAAAAGCATGACTTGCATGAGATAAAAAAGATAAGATGATGCATGTTTAATATTTACTGGGTTTATCCATGTTTTGGCCTCTTAAATATCCCAAAGGTCAATATTTCCAAGTCCTGACCTCTTGAATATCCACTAGCTTTATATTTCCATGCCCTGGCCTCTTTAATATCCAAAGGGTCAATCCTGGCAACATCCCTCACATTATCATTTCTGCTATTACTCTGAAGTCTTGATTTTTTTATGGGGCTTCCAATTTTTAAGGATTTTTTTTGGTTGTTGCTACAAACTACAAAATTGTAAGACCCAACAAATAACAATCATTTTTTTGGAACAACTAAGGATGCCTTCCTCAGTGCACAACAAACAGTAATCATTTTTTGTGGGAACAACTAAGGACACTTTCCTCAGTCTACAACAAACAACAGTCTTTTAGTGTGAACAACTATGGACACCTTTCTCAATCTACAACAAATAACAATCTTTTTGTAGGAACAACTAAGGACACTTTCCTCATTCCACAACAAACAATAATCTTTTTTGGGGAACAACTAAGGACACTATCCTCAATCCACAACAAACAATCTTTGTTTTTGTGGGAACAACTAAAGACATCTTTCTCAGTCCACAACAAACAACAATCATTCTGTGGGAACAACTAAGGATACTTTCCTCAATCCACAAAAAACAATAATCTTTATTGGGGAATAACTAAGGACACTATCTTCAATCCATAACAAACAATAATCTTTTTGTGGGAACAACTAAGGACACTTTTCTAAATCCACAACAAACAATAATTTTTTTGTGGGAACAACTAAGGACACTATCTTCAATCCACAACAAACAACAATCTTTTTGTGGGAACAACTAAGGACACTTTTCTAAATCCACAACAAACAATAATCTTTTTGTGGGAACAACTAAGGACACTTTCCTCAATCCAAAACAAATAATAATCTTTTTGTGGGAACAACTATGGACACCTTCCTTAATCCACAATGAACAACAATCATTTTATGGGAACAACTAAGAACACCTTCCACAATCCTCAACAAACAATCTTTGTGTGGGAACAACTATGGACACCTTCCTCAATCCATAATGAACAACAGTCATATTATGGGAACAACTACAGACACTTATCAATCCACAGTAAACAATCTTTCTTTTTGTGGGAACAACTAAGGACACCTTGTTCAATCCACAAGAAACAATAATGTTTTTGTGGAAACAACTAAGGATGCTTTCCTCAATCCACAACAAACAATAATCTTTTGTAGGAATAACTAGGGACACTTTCCTCAATCCACAACAAACAACAATCATTTTATTGGAACAACTAAGGGCACTGTCCTTGATCCATACATTTTAGTATTGATGAAAATATTAATTTTTTTGAAAATCACAACAGCTGAAAATAAATGAATTCATCATATATTCAGTTGTATTTTCCTGCTGGTATTCTATCAGTAGTTGCAGCAAAGAGATTCAGTTAAATTAAACATAAATTTTTGCAGGAAGATTTTACTAATGTATTATCTTGGATGATGATGTTCACCTGACTAAAATATGTAGAACTAAAACCACCGTTTAAATTTAAAACATGGTATCTTGAATTTTCTGAGTGGCATGCATGTATTTGTGTGTATGCCTAACTGTGTCACTAAATGACATACCTGTGTGCATGCCTAGTTTTTGTGCCACCGAATGACACGCATGTATCTGTGAGTATGCCTGGTGGTGCCACTGAATGACATGCATGGATCTGAGCATATGCCTAGCTGTGTCACTAAATGACATGCGTGTATCTGTGTGTATGCCTAGTTGTACCAATGAATGGCATGCATGTATCTGTGTGTATGCCTTGCTGTGCCACTGAATGGCATGCATGTATCTGTGTGTATGCCTAGTTGTGACACTGGATGGCATGCATGTATCTGTGTGTATGCCTAGTTGTGCCACTGAATGGCATGCATATATCTGTGTATGCCTTGCTGAGCCACTAAATGACAATCATGTATCTGCATGTATGCTTTGTTGTGCCATTGCATAATCCATCTATAGATCAGAGTCAACAGTTTTTGTATGAAATTTCCAGTGTACAAAGCTACTCCACTTCAGTGTCACTAAACAGGATCCCTTCATCGCATTCAGCAACTGACTCTATCTTCTAATTTATGCTGAGTCATTAGACCTAACATCTTACTCATCTGTTGTTTATTGCTTTCAAAGCAATATCAGTAACTTCAACAGTCACCTTGTAAAGGCTATACAGCGTATCTAAGGCGTAAAGTACACAATATAAAAATGAATTTTTTTTTTAATTGGGTAGTGGCAGGGTGACAGTCTGATTGTACTGTTTAATTTATTTTGTGTCAGGAAATATGAAACTTAGATCTAAGGTTACTCATTACAAAGGCTGAATACTTTGTTGAGTGACTGAAGTTGTAGCCTGGTATCAAATGCATGGATTCGGTTCACTGGATTTTTTGTTCATTTGTTCTTTTATTCATTTATTTTCAAACATGAATGAAATATTTTTTTATGCATTTGGAAAGCACAATAATGTTAGTATTTATTGCTATTGGAAACTAAGCATAAAAGTTATAGTACCTATTTATTAATTTGTCTGCAAGTTTCTGTGGTAAAAATGGTTTGTGAACAGTTAAGACACCATTGAAACATGTACAGGATATAGCATATCTCTTGCTTGCATCGATCTTGAGGATTACTGTAATCAAATTTTATATCCTTACCACACGTATACCAAATTTTGCTTCGTTAGCATAGGAAAAGGAATGTTAATATAAATTCAGAATTGTAATAGTCATATATCAAAGAGAGATAATTTTGTCTTTTTGTGAATTCATCCTGTAAAGACATATATTGATGTAGATTTATTTAGTCCAGTAATCTGATTTAGGTTACCCTATAAACACAATGCTACAGATATCGAAGGGAGATAATTTACTTGTATTAAAAATTTATCTTGTACTCTGACTTTAGTTAACCCAAAAATTATATACCTGGTGGCTACAGATATCAAGATAAAGGTAATTTAGTGTTAATCGTTAACTCTTCTTGTAATTTGATTTTAGCTAACTGCATAAATACATAGCTACAGATATCAAAGGGAGATAATTTAGTCTTATTGTTATTCACTTTGTAATGGACAAATATTGATATCAATTATTTAGTACAGTAATCTAATTTTAGTTCACTGTATAGATACATGTATATAGCCACAGATATCAAGGGAGATAATTTACTTCACCTATACAAAATTACTGTCAATAAAGCTCACCTCTGAATGCTTATGTGACTTGTGATACTCGTATTTCATCATGATTCAGATTTATGTGACTTGTGGTACAAAAATTGTTCCCATTTTGAATTTGATTAAGTTTTGAATGATCTGCATCAAATTGCTTCTAATTAGCACATGGATTTTATAGATCTAAAGGGTTGAACAGTACAGTCTGTACCAGTTGTCAGTGGAATCCGTCAGTAGAACAACATTAGCCATTTCAAGCATCTTAGATAAATAAAAGGGTATTATGATTATAGTTTTTATGTTAATTTACTTTATTATTAAAATTAATAGCAATAATAGTGAAAGATAGTAAATAAATATTAAAAATCATACATTCATCATCTACATTGCTCATTCCTTGTAATGCTGTTCATTACAGCTGTAAAGTGATCTGTGTTATAAGCAAGGAACCCTTACATTGAGGGATGTTCTAACAAGACTGTGTCCTATAATTGTATACAAACATTGAAATGGGGTATTTAATGTTACCAAATGACAGCATTATTGACTCTTATTAGCTCCCAAATATAATTAAATTAAGTAATCAAATTAAGAAAGATAAAACAAGATTCAGAGAATTGAATGAGATTCATGACTATGCCCACACTTTAATAAGGGCAGTGGTATAATGAGGAGTTTTATAGTATGGGACCAATGTAAATGGGATCTATGACAATACCCATCTTATAAGAAGGGAAGTGGGATATTGATGGACTTTATAGTAAGGGACCACTGTAAATGAGATCTATAATAATACCTGCTCAGTAATAAGGGCAGTGGCATACTGAGGGACTTTAAAGTTAGGACTGTAAGTCAGATCCATAACTATACATACACTATAAGAAGTACAATGGTATACTGAGGAATTTTATAATAAGGGACTGCTGTAAATGGGACCAGTAACCACACCTACACTATAAGAAGTTCAGTAGTATACTCAGTCTGATTAAAATCAGATCGCCACTGTCCTGTGTGAAGATCTGACACCAACCGCTTAGGGGTCACTGACAGATCTTCACCCAGGACAGTGGAGATCTGATTTTAATCAAACTGATGGTATACTGAGGAGTTTTGTAGTAAGGGACTACTGTAAATGGTATCCATGACTACACCCACACTATAAGAAGGGTAGTGCTATATTGAGGGGTTTAAAATTAAGGGACCACTGTAAATGGGATCCATGACCCTACCTACACTATATGAAAGGCAACAGTATAGAGAGGGACTTTATAGTAAGAGACCACTGTACTTTATTAGTTAGCTCTTAATTAAACACTTTTAAAAAAGATTTTTCATTAGGAGATTTATGCTTGCAAACAGCTCAGATATGAGAAACATAACTACCTTGTAGATTGCAAACAATATGGAACCTGATCTGCCAATGCATAAGGCACCAGCACATCAGAATCTATATTGTTTGTTCTATTGATGACTACTAATAAGCTGAAGTTTGCAGTCGGACTATATATGGTAGATTTAACTATGCAGAATTTTCATTCCCATAATGGGTCATATTAATAGGAATAAACAGATATTGCCAAAAATACATAAATAAAAACATCTGAAAATGGCAAACTTCATCATCAACAATAGATGTTATCTGATATGTAGTCATGGATTTTAGTTACAAAAGGCAATACAGAATTTTTAATCCGAGGAGTTTAATCCGAGGATTTAATTGAGGAGTGAATGACTTGTGTTACCTAAATTGCTCAACTTTGTATTTTGCTAAAAAAAAAAATCTATACTGTTTTAGTTGGGAAAAAAACTAACCACTTTTTTAAGGGGTGTGTGAATCATATAAATATACTGTGACATGTAAGGGGGTATGAATCATTTAAAAATACTGTGACATGTAATGGGTGTATGGATCATATAAATATACTGTGACATCTAAGAGGGGTATGGATCATATACAAATACTGTGACATGCAAAGGGGTATGGATCATATAAATATACTGTGACATTTTAGGGGGTATGGATCATATAAATATGCTATGACATTTAAGGGGGTATGGATCATATAAATATACTGTGACATTTTAGGGGGTATGGATCATATAAATATGCTATGACATTTTAGGGGGTATGGATCATATAAATATGCTATGACATTTTAGGGGGTATGAATCATATAAATATACTGTGACATTTTAGGGGGTATGGATCATATAAATATGCTATGACATTTAAGGGGGCATGCATAAATGAATATTTACAGCTTTGGTAGTGAATTTTCTTCTCTTGCTGCTCATACTCTGGTTTTCATGCCTGATAAATTTAGGGTCCTGGGTGGCTGAGTGGTCAAATATGGTCATCTTTACAAATCACTGGCATCTCACCTCTGTCCACATGAGTTCTAGTCTCAGCTCAACCAACATAAATATGTGAGAAAGCTTGCCTGTGGGTCATTGGTTCTTCCCAAGATCTTCCTCCATGAAATATATTGGCCACCATGTATAGCCTATCATGTGGTGAAAAATTTTGTAAACCCACAAAACCAATCCTGCCCAAAAAATCTTTCCAGGCTCTGAGACTTGCCTATGTGCACAAGATACATTAGTTGTCCCCTTTTGGAGTCATGGATATCCTCTTTACTTCCTCATGGTTTTCTTGCCTTGGGGACACTGCATAATCCCAAATCAACTTAGCTTTCAGCCTTATACACACAAGGTACCATATGACCCATCATGTTAACTGATGTATCTATTCATAAATGAGGCTGCTCCAATGGCCTAGTGGTTATGTAGAGCATCTGCACCCCAGCCGAGTCATACCAAAGACTTGGTAAAAATGGTACCAGCAGCTGCTTTGCTTGGTGCTCAGCATTAAGAGGTTAGTGATAGGACTGGTCGGCCTGGTGTTAGGATAATATGACTGGGTGGGACATGATGCAACATGTTTGCGGCATGATGCCCCAGTGCTAGACATCACTGTAAACTGTCACATTGCAGACATTGTAGCGATATGACTGAAATTTTTTTAAAGCTATGTTAAAAATACAAAACACACACACACATATTCATAAGTAGACCATAACATTCTTGGGGGTGGGGAGGGGGATACCTATCAAAACAGATGACTTAAGATACAGGAGAAAATCATTACAGATCGATGACCCTTGGCTAACAAAGAGGGACTTACTTGGCAATATAGAGGAATTTGTTTATAGTCTATACATATGACATGAAATAATGGACAAACCTGATGCAGTAAGATGAAAACAAAGACATACATTAGATTTTGAAACTTTCAGGTTTATTATCATGGAGGTTACCGAGCAAACTACATAGATTTAACGAAAACTTGGCAACAAAACGTTTGTGTGCATTTTATTGAGGTTCATGTTGTAGTAAACATAATTTGGTAATGAATACACTGCAGCAGCATTTGGTAACAAGTCCACTGCATCAGCATTTGGTAATGAATACACTACAGCAACATTTATTAATGAATACACTGCATCAACATTTGGTAAAGAATACACTACAGCAACACTTATTAATGAATACACTGCATCAACATTTGATAATAAATACACTGCAGCAACATTTGGCAATGAGAACATTACAGCAGTATTTAGTACAGGCCCAAATGAAAGTTCTCGCTTTCTGGTATGCAGAATTCTCCAGGTAAAATTCTAATTTCATTTTACTCTGTTTCAGAACTGGAGACCCAGACCGGCAGGAAATGGATACCATCTTGTTACTGAGTCAGCGAGCAGTTTATGTTGCATGGTACATTTATTGAAATTCCTATCCCATATTTAACACAAAAACTCATCTGCAAATAAAGCACCAGTAGGACCAATGCGTTGTTATGACATTGTAATTGTAAGTTAACAGAGAAAAGGTACATTAAGTTTCTCCCTAGCCCAAGAAGGTAATGTGATACAACAGGGTCTTCAGTGCCAATATACATTTACCACATTGCCTCCTCCCCATCCAACATGGTGCTATGTCTTGTAATGTCTTTATTCAGGAGGCAGTCATAACCTATTATATTGATGTGTGTTCTTAATAAAAAGTCTTGTTTTAATTTTGAGAAAATCCAAAATAAAACAACATGGACAGATTTTGTTATATAATTTAATAAGAGACCACTTGTCATGAGAGACAATTTTTTTGTTGACTGGATAGTCTCTCTAGTCAGGTTTTAGTGTAAACTATAAATTGTAACATTTTAATGTCATAAAGTTTATAATTCATTCAAGTCAACCCGTTCTCAATATGAAATGTTTCCAATTCACTCTCTGTCATATTGCCATAATGTTTATAAATTGTGTAAAGTCAACCCATCCTCAACATGAAATTTTTCCCATCACTCTATCATGTCATGATGTTTATAAATTTAGTCAAGTCTTTGTTAGTGCAAATACCATGAAATCTGGATAAGAATCATATTTGTTTTCTTTTATGTTGGATATAATTGTGTGCTTATTTTTTTAAGTTTGGTGGTCATATGCTCTTATTTTTAAATTGTAATAGTATTTTTTAGATTAGATATGGCCGTATACTTTTGCAAAATAAAGTTGTCTGGCTAATTTGCAAAACGTTTTGGCTGTAAGAACAAGTGAGCTTATGCTATGACCCTGCATCCAGCATACATCATCTGTCCTCCATCAGCATCGATTTCAAACTTCTTCCCAAAAGCCATTTGACAGATTTCAGCCAAATTTGGCAGAGAGCATCTTGGTTTGAAAGGCTTGTAAGATTGTACAAATGATGCTGATCTGCATATGGCCATCATTACTAAACACAAATACTTTTGAAATAACATCTCAAAAATTTATTAAAAGACTTGGTCCATTTTGACAGAAAACATCCAAACATAAAGGGCTTTTAATGATAGCAATCTATGATACAATAAGGCCGCAGTTACTAAAATTAAAGTTACTATAAATAGAAGAACCTTTAAGCAACTAAATCCCAAGTTCCACTCAGTAGAAACTGACCAAATTTGACCCAAAACATCACATGAGGTCAGATCAGTTTTCAGTTTTGTAAAAAAATGGTGCTGATCTACTATTGCTACAATGCTAAAAAGAAACAAAAACAAGATTTTAAATGACTTCATATGAAAAAAAACACTAAACAGAATTTGACTCAATTTGACATAAAGTATCTTGTCTTTAAGGTCTTTCAGATTTATACAAATGATCTTCATACACTAAATGATGGAAAGGCCCCATATGATCATACACTAAACGATCTAAGGCCCCATTTGGTCATACACTAAATGATCTAAGGCCCCATTTGATCATACACTAAATGATCTAAGGCCCCATATGATTATATACTAAATAATCTAAGGCCCCATTTGACCATACACTA
Source organism: Megalonaias nervosa (assembly GCA_016617855.1). Lineage (NCBI taxonomy): Eukaryota > Metazoa > Mollusca > Bivalvia > Unionida > Unionidae > Megalonaias > Megalonaias nervosa. The sequence goes on from JAECUM010000719.1 coordinate 55,579, forward strand.
AATGTTCTAAGCCCCCATTTGATCATACACTAAATGATCTAAGGCCCCATTTGATTATACACTAAATGATCTAAGGCCCCATTTGATCATACACTAAATGATCTAAGGCCCCATATGACCATGCACTAAATGATGGAAAGGCCCCATATGATCATACACTAAATGATCTAAGGCACCATTTGATTATACACTAAATGATCTAAGGTCCCATTTGATCATACACTAAATGATCTAAGGCCCCATTTGATCATACACTAAATGATCTAAGGCTCCATTTGATCATACACTAAATGATCTAAGGTCCCATATGATCATACACTAAATGATCTAAGGCCCCATTTGACCATATACTAAATGTTCTAAGCCCCCATTTAATCATACACTAAATGATCTAAGGCCCCACTTGAACATAAACTAAATGATCTAAGGCCCATTTGATCATACACTAAATGATCTAAGGCCCATTTTGACCATACACTAAATGATCTAAGGCCCTATATGATCATCAGTAAAATAGCACCTTAAAGTATAATTGCCAATATTATTTGACAAATATCATAGTTTATTGCAAATGCAGTATGAATGTAATATTATATTTTGTTACAGATGCAGTATGAATGTAATATTATATTTTGTTACAAATGCAATATGAATGTAATGATGATTTTGCTTGATTGTAGGTATGATGATGAAGAAGAAAAAGTGACAAGTTACCAGAGAATCTTTTTAGAGGATCTGGAGAAGTTAGAGATAGGTGAGAGCTATTTAATTTCTAACACCTACACTCTCAAAGTGAGAGTTATTTACAGAAGTCCTAATTTAAACTCACCTTCATTCACTCAGTGTCTGACACCCACACTTACAAAAGTGAGAGTTATTCATTTACATGAGTCTTAATTTAAACTCACCTTTGTCCACTCAATGTCTAATACACACACTCACAAAGCTTAGAGTAATTTACAGGGGTCTTAATTTAAACTCATTTTCATTCACTCAGTGTCTAACAAACACGCTTACAATGGTGAGAGTTATTCATTTACACGAGTCTTAATTTAAAGTCACCTTTGTCCACTCAGTGTCTAATACCCATACTCAACAGTGTAAAACCCACACTCACAAAGGTTCCTGAATAAGTTAGAGGTAAGTGAGAGTTATTTACATGAGTCTCGATTTAAACTCACCTTCATTCAGCCAATATCTAACACCCACACTCATAAAGGTGAGAGTTATTCATTTACATGAGTCTTAATTTAATTTCACCTCCATCCACTCAATGTCTAATAAACACACAAAGTTGAGAATCATTTATACAAGTCCTAATTTAAACACATCTTCATTCCTCAATGTCTAACACCCACACTCACAAACGTGGGAGTTACTTATTTAAAAGAGTCTTAATTTAATATCCCATTCTCCACTCAGTGCCCAATACTCACACTAACAATGTAAAACCCACACTCACAAAGGTGAGAGTTGAATCATTTATATGAGTCTTAATTTAAACTCACCTTCATTCACTCAGTGTCTAACACCCACACTCACAAAGGTGAGAGTTGAATCATTTATATGAGTCTTAATTTAAACTCACCTTCATTCACTCAATGTCTAATACCCACACTAACAATGTCTAATACCCACACTCACAAAGGTTTCTGGACAGGTTAGAGATAGGTGAGAGTTATTAATTTATGCAAGTCTTTATTTCATTCACTCAATGTCTAACACCCACAATCACAATGTAAAATCACACCCACAAAGTTAAACCCACACTTTCACTCACATTGTAAATCCCACACTTCCAAAGTATAAACCCACACTTACAAATTAAAACCCACACTTACAAAGTAAAACCCACACTTCCAAAGTAAAAACCCACACTTACAAAGTAAAACCCACACTTCCAAAGTAAAATCCCACACTTACAAAGTAAAACCCACACTTATCACACTTACAAAGTAAAATCCACACTTCCAAAATAAGACCCATACCCAGACTCACCAAAGTTCCTGGAGAAGTTAGAGATAGGTGAGAATTATTTATTTACATGAGTCTTAACTTAAACTTATCTTCATCCATTCAGTGTTGAACACCCACACTCACAAAGTAAAAAAACACACACACACTCACAAAGTAAAACTGCTTCCACATTCACAAAGTAAGACCAACACCCATACTCACAAAGTTAAACCCACACTTGCAAATAAAAGCCACACTCACTTAGAAAGTCAATCACACACTCACAATGTATATCCCACACTCACAATGTATATCCCACATCCAGACTTGCAATGCAGATCCCACACTCCCAAAGAAACACCTACATCCAAACTCACAAAGTAAAACCCACACTCACAATGTATATCCCACACTCAAAGTACAACCTACATCCAGACTCACAAAGTAAATCCCACACTCACAAAGTAAATCCCACACTCACAAAGATGCATGTAAGACCCACTCTGAAACTCATAGTTTATAAACCAATTATAGTTTATAAACCAATAATCAGAAGTAACTCTTTTTTGCAATCTGTCACCCTCCCACTGAGTTGTAATATTGAACATTGGTGTCAAATTGTCCTCAAAATATGCCCTAACAAGGATAAAAATGAAGACATATTTTATTAAAAATATGCCCTAATTAAGATGAAAATGAAGACTTGTATTTTATTAAAATATGCCCTAATGAGGATGAAATTGAAGATGTGTATTTTGTTAAAATATGCCCTGATGAGGATGAAAATGAAGACATATTTTATTAAAACCATTTTTATACCATAAAATGATCATTACCATTGTTAATATATGCTGTAGTCCAAGAGACAGCTGTAAATTTACTTCACCATTAGTGACTCCTTCCCATGCTTTCTGTATTGTAAGCTGGTCAGTGTAATGTCAGTCCCATTACGAAAACTGCCAGAGACTCAACCAGGAGTAACAACATGATTCTGGAATTGCTCCAGTTGGGAAAAAAGGGTAGTGACTGGAATTGCTGGAATTATTCCTGTTTGGAAAAAAGCGTAGTGACTTGCATCTCTGCAGGATCTTGCTAAACTAAACTGCAAATTAAATAATGTACACTATCTTTAGGCATGTTCTTTGTAACTTTCAAAAGCATTTAAGCTGTGTATTGTTTGTAAGTTGCCCAACACACACACACACACACACACACACACACACACACACACACAATTAGAAGGGATGGGAGAAAATGCTATTTTCTGAAAGAGATTTGCTTTTTGCCATTCTTAATTATAATTTGCTTTTTATTATTTAACATTTTGCAATATTATGCTGCTAATTTTTCTAATTATTATCTCATGTATTATAATAACCACACATTTTTAAAACCTGCAAATATGAGATAAGATTTACACATTTTATGCCCCATGGTCCTCACATCTGAGTTAAAATGTACATGTAATTAAATATAAAAAGATAGGTGTCTTGTGTATAGATACATGAACAACTATTGAATGCTTCTGTCATTGTTAAAATACATATGTATGACATTTAAAAAGTATTCAAAGAATTAAAATGAATATCATAATTCAACAGAAATTTCAAGATACAGTTATTACTATTGTACTTTTCTTACAGTTATCTTGTGAACTTGGTTCAAACTTAAGAAAATAGTTTCTCAGACATTTATGTTGGAGATGTTTAAGTGAAGCTAGGTAAAAGTACAAATAGGCTTATTTTCATGTTGGATTCCTGGAACTTCTTATTGGCCAGTAAAGCATCAGTCCTTTGAAGGAACTCATTTCTTTTATTTGGTCTCACCTTTTTGTCAGAAGCATCTCATTCAGAATAGTGTATCATATAACGGAAATGATTTATTTGCTTCAGCTGCCACAGGTTATTAGCACTAATAGCACCAGTCATGTCTATCTTCACATTTAGATTAAAGATTCTTAAAAAAATAGATTCATAAATTTACAATGGTCATTTCAGTAAAGTTAGAATCTCAAACAATATAGTCTAATCATGTTAAAATACAGAACTAATTCAAAGTAGTAAATTCCCTTCCTTGTGGGTTTTTTCCATGATTTCATAGATTTTGTGGTGGCTGCAAAATAACAATAAATGGATTCACAACATATGTACATGGTTTCAGTATATGGATTCACAATATATTTATGTGGATTCAGTTTATGGATTCACAATATATGTATGTGGATTCAATATTTGGATTCCCAGTAATAGTATATGGATTCACAATCTATGTATATGGATTCAGTATTTCAATTCACAGTATATGGATTCACAGTACATGTGGATTCACTATATTGTTCCACAGTAAATGGATTCATAGTATATGGATTCACAATAAATGGATTTAAAGTAAATGGATTCACAGTACTGGTATATGGATTCACAATACATATATGTGGATTCAATATATGGATTAGCAATACACATATATGATTCACAGTATATGTGGAAGGGATGAGAATTTAAAAATAACCTATATGAATGATTGGAATGTAAATAACTGTGCATTTTTCTTCCTTGTTACAGGAGCAGAACCAGCGTTCTTCAAATCTAAGTATATCTGTATGCGGCTCTACTACCGTAATTTTGCTGATGAGCGGTTCTTCCACACATTACGTACCCCTGCTACCAGACTTTTCAACAACATTGTTATAACCATCAACAATCAGGAGGAAGCAAAAGGTAATTGTCATTCAGTCATCCATCCAACTTGAACACAAGCCAGTAACATGATTTGGCAGGGTTCTTTAAGTGGCGGAAAAAACTGTTAACAGTTGAGTATAAAAATTTCAAGGAGAACATGTACAACTGTTTGTATGAAACAGTTAACAGCACTATAGTCTGAATGTGGATATCGGGGGTCTGGGTAATTAGACTGGATTGGTATATTTGAAAAAATAATGTGGATTTTGGAGGTCTGGGTAATTGAGACTGAATTGGTGTTCTTGAAATCAGTAATGTGGATAATTGGTGTCTGTTTAATTGAGACTTGATTGAGGTATTTAAATAAACAATGTATGTAATGTTGGTCTGGGTAATTAAGACTGTATTGATGTTTTTAAATTTTAAAAATGTAGATAGTGTTGTCTGGATAATTAAGACTGGACTGTTATATTTAAATAAAAAATGTGGATAATTGTGGTCTGGGTAATTAAAAATGGTTTGGTGTATTTAAATCAATAATGTGGATAATTGGGATATGGTTAATTGAGACTGGATTGGTTTATTTAAATCAATAATGTGGATTATGGGGCTATGGGTAATTCAGACTGGATTGGTGTATTTAAATCATTAATGTGAAGGGGGGGGTCCTGGATAATTAAGACTGGATTGGTTTATTGAACTTAATAATGTGGATAACAGGGGTCTGGGTAATTAAGACTGAATTGGTGTATTTAAATCAATAATGTGGATAATTTGGGTCTGGCTAATTGATACTGGATTGGTGTATTTAAATCATTAATTGGGCTCTGGGTAACTGAGGCTGGACTCGTCTTATAAGCGAGTAGATAGGGTATATGTAACCTGAGCATAACCTCCTCAGTCCCCCTCCCACCCAAACACACACATACACAAAAAAGGGCTAAAGTTACTCACATTGATTAATATAGGAACAAAGACGATATAATTAACTTCAGATCTATATCTCTCTTACCCTGTCTATCAAAATGTCTTGAAAAACATGTTCATGACATTTTTATCATATACTTAGAAAACCCATGTTGCACCAAAATCAATCCAGGTTCAGGGAGAATAACTCATTTAAGAAAGCCTAACTGTGGTCAAATGGATTACAGCCCTTGATGAGTGGAAATTAGTGGAAGCAATACTTGTTGACCTTTCATCAGCTTTTGACCTTGTAGATTACAATATTCGTATCAGTAAATTGATGATATATAAATGATATGCAAAAGTAATATAGAATGATTTACCTCCTACGTCACAGATACCTCCTGCCTCACAGATAGTTTACAGTGAGTTAGTGGGAACCTTTCTGGGTCCACTCCTATTCCTTGTATTCGTTACTGATTTGAAAATTGGTGTCAACAATTCATATTCTGATCTGTAATGCAGACAAACACAACCTGTCTGATTTGAAATATCCAGATCGGACCTTGTGATAGCTTTGCACCTGACTCAGGATAAATTAGGTTCCTGATGTAAGGAACATGGCATAAAGATAAATACTGAGAGAACAAAGCTTTTGATGACTGAAGAAAACCAAGCTTTTAATGACAAGGACTAAATTAGGAGAGCATAGCTAGTAAATAATACTTCGAGTCCTACACTGAATGATGCAAGTTTACAACCTGAACACCAGGAATTCTGGGAGTAATTGTTGACAAGAATTTTACTATGACTCTTTATAGAAAAATAAGTTCTTCTTTGTGTTTATTATACAGAATTAAGCCATATTTGTCAATGGAATGTAGGGAATGTACTATAAAAGCTATATTCAACCATGTTTAATTTACTGCATTGTTGCCTGTGAAACACATCCAGCAGGAAAATGTACAAATTATTCCATACAAGAAGGAGCATGTACATTTTGCACTCATAACATTGAGTACAGTCAGTATGAAAATAAGTATAAAAATTCTGACAATTAATGAAAGAATTTACTGGAAGAAGGCTGAAGTTATGTCCAAAAGTTTCAAAATAACAGATTTCAGAATGACACAGCTCCAATGTATCAGCAGAAGTTATTTCATGTTAGAGAGCAAGGCCTTTTTCAGATGACCATTTTTTTGTTCCAAAACCAAACAAAGAGGAACTGTATCAAATATAAAGTCTCATAACTCACGTCAACTCATTTTGGAACAGTGTTCGAAAGGAAATAATGGAAAAATAAATTGATTTTGCTATTATCTGATGAATTGGATGAAAATCCAAAACTTCCTGTTTGTATAAATAATGTTGTAAATAGCATAGTTTTTGTATATACTTAACATATTGTGGTCACTTACCAATGTAACAAGCGTGATTTGATTTCATCTGTTACCTTGTGCCAAAAATTGCATGCATTATATTTGCTGGGAAATATACTTTAACTTGAGAGAGAGAGAGAGAGAGAGAGAGAGAGGGAGGTGTTTATTAGTTGATGAGCATTAATATTAATTAGTAAATAATAGTGCTATGAGGTAGACTGAAGTTTCACGAACTAATTGTGCTTCCCTCTATCAAATAATGCCATTATTGTTATTATTATTATTATTATTGTTGTTATTATTATTATTATTATTATTAAAGAAGTCCAAGTCAAATACATGGTCATACATTAAAGTAATGACTGCAGGCAAGAAACTATATTTTTCAGAACCTGTATTTCTCATTCTATATCCATATTGGCCTGTCAATACCAAAGATGATGCTTCTGTTTTGTCAATAATGGAAAATCTTAGATCATCAAACATCAGTTCCCTTTGTCCATTACAGATTTTTAAAAAAATACATGTATTTATCACAGTGTTTTAGGTCATTTCGTTTGCTTTGCAAAATTCCTTCTTTTCCAGAATCTCTGAAGGCCATTGGTCAAGCCTTCACCGCAGCTCAGACTATTCTCTCACTTAAGCTGGAGGTGGAGGACAGACCTAAATTAGAAAGGTCAGTAATTTACGTCAGACAGTTGATCCCATTATGTTAACCCATAAAATCATAAAAACATACCTTTCAGCTAGTTTGACTGATCCAAAATGATGTTTTGTGTAACTGTCACTGATAAACACCAATAAGACAAGAATATTATAACACTGTCATAAATAAACACAATTAAGGCTTAAATATTATAACACTCATTCATAAACACCCATAAGACAGAATATTATAACATTTTCCTAAACACTAATAAGACAGGAATATTATAACACTCTCTCATAAACACCAATAAGACAGGAATATTATAACATTTTCATAAACACTAATAAGACAGGAATATTAAAACACTCTCATAAACAACAGTAAGACATGAATATTATAACATTGTCATAAATAAACACCAATATGACAAAAATATAACACTCACTCATACACTCCAATAAGACAGGAATGTTATACCACTCTCACTCATAAACATCAATAAGACAGGAATATTATAACACTTATTCATAAACACAAATAAGGTGAATATTTTAACACTCATAACCACCAATAAGTTGGAAATGTTATACCACTCTCACTCACAGACACCAATATGATGGAAATGTTATACCACTCTCACTCACAAACACCAGCAAGAGGGGAATGTTATACCACTCACTCATAAACACCAATGAGATGAATATTTTAACACTCACTCATAACCACCAATAAGTTGGAAATGTCATACCACTCTCACTCATAGACACCAATATGATGGAAATGTTATACCACTTTCATTCACAAACACCAGCAAGACAGGAATGTTATACCACTCTCATAAACACCAGTAAGACAGGAATATTATAATACTCACTCAAAAACACCATTGAGTTGGGGAATATTATACCACTCACTTGTAGACACCAATAGACAGAAATATTATAACGCTCTTACTTGCAAACACCAGTAAGACAGAAATATTATAACATTCACACTCATAAGCACATCAAGATTGGAATTCATTTGGAACACCACTGGAATTGATTCGGAACACTATACCTTGGAGTTGTGATAGAACTTTTAGGATTATTTGGGATTTAATTCACAATGCTGTAAGTTTTGTTTAAAGTTTCACTTTGTATTCTAGGGAAATAAATTATTTATTGAATTTCACCAAACTTGTTGGTTTTATTTTTTCTGTTACTTAGTTTACTAAATTATTTGTTGAATTTTACTTAACTTGTTGGTTTTGCTTTTTCTGTTACTTAGTTTAAGACCATAGAGTTGAAACAACCCAATAAGAATCTGATTTCTTTGTCTCCTACCTACACATTCAGTTTAGTGTGAATATAGTTATTTTTAATCATGTTTTGTGTGGTTTTGCACAAGTTACATTTTCAATAGTACTTTAACTAAGGGCTCAGGAAGGCCTCCCATTGCCTCAGCAGTCTAACGTTTGTTAGTTGGGCCTTCTGTTGCTCCAAAAGTGTTTATTGGTTCTTGTAGCCCCCAGAAATTGTAGCAGAGATTATTTTGCACTGGGCCTCCTATTGTCTCAGCAGCATGGTTACTATTTGTTGGGCCTTCTGTTGCCTCATCAACATGATTATTGTTGATGCGGCCTCTCATTGCCATAACAGAAAGATTATTGTGCATTGGGCCTCCTGTTGTCTCAACAGTGTGATTTTTGCTTGTTGGGTGCCCTGTTGTCTCATATTTCTATGGAAATAAATTGCCTGTTGAATTTTGTTTGTTAGATTTTACAAGGCTTGTTGGTTTTGCTTTTTTCTGTTACATAGTTTAAGACCATAGAGTCATAACACAGTGATTCATTGGATCTCCAATTGCATCACAGGCATGATTATTGTCATTGAGCCACCTATCACCTCAACAACATGTTAACTGTTTGTTATGTATTTTCAGTAACCATGAAGCCCTTGAAAAACACTACTTGAATCAGCCATTAAATTGAGATGGGGGAGACGCCCCGGAATATTTTCTTCTAAATTCTTGCTCTCAAATAGCCTCAAAAAATATTCTTAATGTGATCTACAGCCAAAGAAAGCCAACGACAAACTATTAAATCCATTATTTTTCCATTATTTTCAAAAATTATCCTGGGGTCAAACAAAAACAAAATCCTAACTTGAAAGAAAATCACACCCACCCCCCATATAATGGTGGGTCACTAATTAATTACTATTGGAACATAAAAAACTCATATGACACTTCCATAAAGTCAACAAGTAGTCAAGGGCATAGGGATGGAGATGAGGGATGATGGTGGGCAACATTCCTTGCATATGAAAGTATATATTTCAATTTTTCACACATTGCAGGAAGAAAACACAGCCACATCCTGATGTGCACAACATTCATCATGAAATTCATGAACATTCCTTGTCTGGAATCAGACTTCCACGGGACATTTCCACTGACATTTCTCCACAGTCAACATCACGGGATCCCTCCCCTGTGCCGGATAGAAAGATGTCCCCAGTACCAGCAAGACGAGAGACTAGTCAAGTAACAAAAACTCTGTCTTTTCCAAAGTCAGAGATGGAGGGCAAAGAAAGCATCTCAGAAAAGCCAAGTTCTTCGACAACTAGGTCTAGTTCATCTGAAGGATATGGAAAGAAGATAATGGCAAGCATTCAAGCTCCGATGAATATACTGAACAAAAATATAAGTGTGCCAAAATTTAATGTTAAACCCATCATGAAGAAACTTTCTAAAGGAAGCACCAGTAAACTTCTGTCAGTTGGACGAAATGTCTTCTACTCTTCAGCAGGGAAAACAGGAGAAGATAATGCTCAGGTAATTAAAGGAAAGATAATAATGCAGCCACCATTAGAACAAGAAAGGCCACTGAGTCACAATAACTATTTAGTTGAAGAGGTTCCAAATATAGAAGATCAGGATGACAAGAAAGAAGTATTGCTTGACAGTTGTGGAATCCTGGCAACTAGTTCCAAACAAATTTTGAACTCTCCACAAATATCAATAGAAGAAATTGAAGATTCTGCATCAGGGGGAATAACTCCTGGAGAACTGACAGATGAAGTGAGCAATGAAACTCCAAGTAAAGATTCTAATTCAAGTCTGGTCTCAGGCAAACAGTCTGGAAATGTATCAGCTCTGCAAGAGACAAGCCAGACTGTAAAAAATATGACTGAACCCACTGACACTGATAGGAATTCAAATGCGGTAACTTACACTTTGTCTGATACTGATCTTTCCCCATCTCCTACAGCTGGCACAGAATTTGATGTCATAAAAACAAGTGAAAAGGTCATAGAGATCTCAGAGGCAGATAAAATTCTAGCAAAATATGCAAATCACAGAAAAAGATCACTAAGCAATCCTGTTATGAAAACCAGCCTGAGTGATGGTGCATTGGTTATTCATGCAGAAAATGAATCCACAATTAAAATGGCTCTCAACTCTGATTTTCTGATAAACAGCGAACTCCATGCTCAGGGAGCAATAAAGAATCTTCTGGAAAGGGTTATGATGCCACGCAAAATCCATAGAGTTTATGACACTCTGAAGCAACAGGTTCATGACAAGTTAGGGGAGAGGGAGTGTTTGACAACAATAATTTTTATTTAAATTAGCAACACCTACCTTAATGTTGTTAAAATTTTGTCTTTCAAGTGAAATTCAGATGTATATAGATTGTGTACTTTTTTCACATTAAAAACTTATTTCAAGTAAAATCTGATTGGCTAAAATTTTACATTTACCTCAGTCAGCTTGCTGGTTGTAACACAAAGACTGAGAAGGTATACTTTGCATTTGGAACATCTCAGGTTTTCTACACAGATTCCATCTTGGATTTAACTAGATGGTGAGATACATTGTTAAAAGGGGGAAATAGACTCAAAATGTAGAAGAATTCAGCTACTTGCTGAAGTATGCTAGGCAAAATGGAATCACCTCTAAAACATTATAATACTTGTATGCATCTATTTGCACACATTTAGTGAGAGAAATTCTCATGAACATTCCTACTTGCAAAAAGAAATTTGGAAATATTTCAGCCAGGAATAAGTAATTTCAGTCGAGTTAGCAGTAATGAATGCAGTGATGGTGCCTGTAGTGTGCACACAACATTCCTTTGGTAAACATGTATACGTAATGGCTTCCACTGTAGTTTTTCTAAGGTGTTCTTCCAATTATGGGCAGAAGGGATCATATCCAATTGTAGACTTTTGTTGTTGAACCTTAGAAAATGTGGCCTTTGTATCAGTCCCATGCAGTCATGTCTAAAATAAGAATCAGATTATTCCATAATAATTCATCATCCCAATAGTAAATGTTTAAATGCAACCAGAAAAACATAATACAGCATACTGGTGGTAGCTGTTTATATAAAACAAGTATTTAAGGATTTTTTTAATTAAAAAAAAGCAGGGTTCAGTCTTGCATTCAGGGATATGGGTGGTCAATAGCCCCTAGATATTTTCTAAGGGACCCAGTGAGATTATTGTGGGCCAATATTCCCATTTTTTCTTAAATAGAAAGAATATAACTTTTGTTCTTTGTTAAGTTTACACTATGCAGCTCATAAGACTGAGTGTAAATAAATTAACATCCAAATTACTTCATCATTTGAACCAAATGTTTGTGTGGTATACTCTGCACTCTTGGCATAATCGGTGAATAGAACTATCCAGCATTTTACTAGTATCTCACAGTGAAATTAGATGTATATAATGGATTGTCAGTGAAAAATAGTCAGGTCTAATGTAGAGAAGACAAAAGCTTCCCTGTTTTATAAATAATTAAATTTATGTAATGTGTTTGACTCTAGTGTTAAGCAGTATGCTGTGGTCATGACATACTGCTGTGTTCTTTTACTTGTACAAAGGGTTTCAATCTGGTGTGATCATTTTAATTATCACTACTTATTTAAAGAGAAAGATTTTGAGTTGACCAATATTATCATCATGGTCATAGCAAGTCATGATGCCTAAATGCCTATTTATTACACAGTCTTAGCAAGTCATGATGCCTATAGGGCCAATTTATTATACTGTCATAGTAAGCCATGATGCCTATAGGGCCAACATTATTACGATGGTCATGGCAAGCCATGATGCCTATAGGATCAGCATTATTACCATGGTCATAGCAAGCCATAATGCCTATAGGGCCAATATTTTACCATGGTCATGGCAAGTCATGATGCCTATAGGATCAACATTATTACTGTGGTCATAGTAAGCCATGATGCCTTTAAACCCAACATTATTAAAATGGTCATAGCAAGCCAAGATGCCTATAGGACCAATATTATTACCATGGTCATAGCAAACCATGATGCCTCCAGTGCCACATTATCACCATGGTCATGGCAAGCCATAATGCCTATAGAGCCAACATTATCCATGATGCCTATAGGGCCAACATTATTACCATGTTCATAGCAAGCCATGATGCCTATTGGGCTAGCTTTATAACCATGGTCATAACAAGCCATGATGACTGTTGGGCTGACATTATTGCCATGGTCATAGCAAACATTGATGTCATGGTCTTAGCAAGCAATGATGCCCATATGGATGACTTTATTACCACTCAAATTTGTTTTTAAAAAAGTTCATTTTATTTGGTTCCATTGGAATGAGTGAAAAGAGGGAAGTCTCTTGAGGCAGCTTTAGTTGGATGGTATTAGTCACTTCATTGCACTAAATTGGGCAATTTCCTGTATAAATAAAAAAATTTAAAGGGTCAGACCAGTACTATTTTCATTTAGGACCATTAAGACTGCATAAGTCATTTAGTGAAAACCCCATGCCAATATGACTTTCCATTCAGGAGAAGTAATGAAAGCAAGACTTTCAAGATGGCTGCCATGGTGGCCATATTTGATATCAGATCTTCACCATTTTCATTTTGGACTAACTAGACTTTACAGTAAGTCTTTACTGAAAACCTCATGTTCATATAATTATAAATTTATAATAATGTCTTCTAAACAAAATACTGATCATCAAATAATGCTGACATTAAAATGCTGATCATCAAATAATGCCCACATTATTTAAAATAGAAAAATCTATAATAATGTCTTCAAAAGAAAATGCTGACCACTTTGTGGCCGGGGGGAGGGGTAAATGTAAGTGAGATTTAATGAAGAAGGAAAGGTAGGGCTTGCAAATACTTTTCTGCAATTTTCACACATTCATTTTAGTTTTCAACACATTTTTTTATCATTTAAAGTAATTCCTGCAATTGCACATCCTAGAATATATGCCAGGCATGTGCAACTTCTTCCACTGTGTGGACAGGATAAGCCACACCTAATGATGCAAAAAGCAGACAAAACCAGGTTACAAGCCATAGGTACTCATGCCTGATATATGCAAATAAGTCACTCTAACCCACTTGTCACCTTGTCTCTTTATCTATAACCAAAAGACCAGTCACCATTTTTTGATTGCTGTAAACAACTGCACAGTATTATGTGATCCTGTTGGAGTCCAAACTGACAGTGACTGAACAGTATTGTGTGACCAAGTGGCAACCCAAACTGACAGTGACTACACAGTACTATGTGACCATATGGGAACCCAAACTGAAAAAGTGATCAAAAGGCAGGGAAGAGAATATAACATAATGTTGGGGTCAGACTTGGCATCTTTGTGTATCTCCGGACTATCGTGTGTAAGTTTGATATCTTGCCTTACTTGATATTTGGGTTCAGATCAGAAGTCAGTTCCTTGATTTTCATTTTATTAATTAATTGTACTTGAATCTACAAGTTGATAATCAAAAATCTGATATCAGTTTTAAGTTAAAAGTCATGATTCAGGTTATTTTGTACAGTAATGGATTGTTGATATGAAAACAATATGACTGGATTGTTATCAAACATGTTTTGTAGATTCATCTTAGATTGCCTAAAATGATTGTCACTTCAATGGCCACAACTTGGGCTTTTGAACTATTCTGGCTTGTGAATACAACAATTGTACTAGTAATTGTGGATTTTAACCTAACTTTGCATGTGAAGATATCGTTTGACAGTTCCCAAGATAAGTTCAGTTATCTGTACATGAAAGGAGATTCAAGGTCAAAGTTCATGACTTGATATTTTGTATTTTGTCAAATTCAGGCTGGAGTTTCTAGAACATCCTTTATGGTTTCAAAAGTTAGCAGCTAAAAGGAATACAAGGGAAGAAATGGACTTAACATGGATTCCTGCTCATTCATTTTGACCTCTAGAACATCAACCCCATCTAGGGACTCTTGATACTATATGCTCGCCAAAGGATTTGATATCTCTGGCATAATCTACAACAATTCTTGCCAAAGCATTTGGCATAATCTACAACAATGTATGCCAAAGCTTTTGATATACCTGGCATAATCTATAATAATGTATGCCAAAGAGTTTGATATACATGGCAATAATGTATGCCAAAGCATTTGATATATCTGTCATAATCTACATCAGTGTATGCCAAAGCATTTGATATATATGGCATAATCTGCAATAATGTAAGCCAAAGCATTTGATATACCTGGTATAATCTACAACATTGTATGCCAAAGCTTTTGATATACCCGGCATAATCTACAACAATGTATGCCAAAGCGTTTGATATACATGGCAATAATGTATGCCAAAGCATTTGATATATCTGTCATAATCTACATCATTGTATGCCAAAGCATTTGATATACATGGCATAATCTGCAACAATGTATGCCAAAGCATTTGATATACTTGTCATAACCTACAACAATGTGGGTATGTTGGAAAGCTTTCCAGTAGCTTCTCATGGGTTGGTGGTTCTTGTCAGAGTTTTTCCAGGTTCTTCCTCTACCAGTTATATGGCTGCCATGTATTGCCCATCATGTGCTGAAAAATGGCATTAAACGCACAACAACAACTTTAATAGCCCTGCCGTTTATGCTTATCAAGTGTACACTAAATGAGTAGTTTTGGGACATGTACAAAATATTGGGGAAGGATTCCATGTTTTTAAAAAATAAGCAAGTCCTTGTTTTTCCTTCAGCATTTATGTACAATAGGTGATTTATATGGATTTAAAAAGTGGCCAAGAGTCTGTGCAAGAGAAAGAGATTAAACATCCATGTAATTACGACAGTATAAACATTGTCAAACATCTGGTAAATATTTCTATGCCGCTTCAATA